>OOFH01092643.1:0-10983 GCA_900323355.1 Merlangius merlangus
GCCATCCATCCATCATCCGTCCATCCATCCATCCATCCATCCATCCATCCATCCATCCATCCATCCATCCATCCATCCATCCATCCATCCATCCATCCATCCATCCATCCATCCATCCATCCATCCATCCATCCATCCATCCATCCATCCATCCATCCATCCATCCATCCATCCATCCATCCATCCATCCATCCATCCATCCATCCATCCATCCATCCATATAAATGTAATTTGAGTGACAGGATACATGATAAGCACTAAAAGGCATTGCACTTGCTCAGACATTGGAGAGCCATTCAGTCCTACCAGTGCCAGTTCCGTTCTATGGAACATCATTCCATACTATGGAATAAATATTCAAAAAATGATTTAATTGTTTATATCCCTGCCCACCTCCCCAAACACTGGGAGCACAATAGCACAGACCCCAAACTGATGCAGGCTTCCCGGCTGTCAGTATTTCATCATTAGTTCTCACTTACCTCACCCCGTCCCCTCATTCATTCATTAAATAAATAGTTTTGGACCAAAACATGGTCACCATGGCATGATGTAACCCTCCAGCCTCTCCACAAGATGGGAGCCAATACAGCTGCAGACGGGCTCCCTTGGTAGTCAGGGAAATGATAATCATTCTGACCGTAATAAAGGAAATATCTCGTCCATCCCTCATGAGGAGAGACTACCTCCCCCCTGTGTGAGACGTGTCAGCCTGATTCATGTCATGTATAATATTATTCATGGTTATGTATGTTATTATTGTGTTTTAACTGGTTTATGTCTTCTTTCTATATGGGTTTTTTCTTTTGTATACGTTTCGGCTGACATTGTGCATTACATGTTTTCCTTCGGAATGAGTAATGTATTTATTTGAATGAACAGTATACTCTTGTGATCATGAGGGAAGGTGGGAGTGGACGCCATGGTTAAAGAGCAAATCATTAATTTTTTTACCCATTCTTCATTGAAACCTATTTTACATGTTGACGGTCAGGTGCGTTTTGGCTTCTCTTTCTGTGTTTGATGGTTTTTTAATGGTTGGTGACCTCCCCGGGTGTTTTTTCCTCCAATAACCGCAGAGTAGATTCAATTTAGCGCTGACGCTGAGCTCTGTGCCCAGGAGATATGTTTGTGACACTGAGAAACAGAGTTTGTGCATCTTTCTGTGACCCTTGTTTTCAAGGTTCATCTACTTTTCAAGGTCTATCTGCAAGTGTGGGACCCTTCTCGACCCTACCGTTTCCAATCTCTCCAGTGTTGGGGAGATCGGACACACACGCGCACACGCGCACACACACACACACACACACACACACACACACACACACACACACACACACAAAATGAGACACACACACACAGACAAAAAATGACACACAATAGAACAACGTGTAGTCCCAATATACAGTATACTGTATATTCAATATATTTGATATTTGGTTTGATAGCTACGGATTCCTCTTTCCCGGAAGCCCCAAAGTGCATGAATGCTTATAATTGCCAAAGTGTATTTGCTCGGGTTATGGCCAACTAGTGGGCGATGGGGCTGATTCAGGTCACCTCTACATTAATTATAACCCATCGGTAGATGGATGATGGGTATTGACACACATTCCTTCTTCCTCCTGGTCTCCGAGCCATATGGCAGGTCTGTGGGGGATAGCTGGTGTCTATAAATCATCAGTGTGAAAGATAAACACTGTCACTGAGTGACCATGGTGGCTCATGTCAGCCATTCCATTTCTCACAGTGGTGATATTTACATTTGCACCTTGCCCTTTGTGGGAGGTCCGTCTTCCATATGTTTTCAAATTTATTTTTTATATGGGTTTGCTTTGCTCTAGAATTCTTATTTTTTTTATTAATTTGTGTATCATGTTTTTTTGGCGTTTCATGTTATTTAAAGCAGAGACACTGATCTTCCAATGGTGGGCCATGCAGTTTAGAGTTAATGTGCTTAGGGTTCATTGCTTGTTTTTCCCATCTTCTGAGAAGGGTTGAATTCATACGACTATTTCACTTCATGGTCTTCATGCTCTTAACTCTACCCCTTTTTCGTGTGTGTGTGTGTGTGTGTGTCCTTTTATTGTAATGCCCGACTTGACCTCGCTATGATAATAAAAGTTTTTTCGGCAGCGTGAGTATCATATACCAACACCGCAACACCCGTGGAATAAATGAATAATAAGTGGACCTTGTTGTGGCGAAGGTCTAATGTTATCAACCCACATACCTCTTGCTCACACACTGAGTACACCCATTTCCTCTGTTTCCTTCCTCATCCCAGATCTCTTCCTACGATACCCTAACATGCAGCCGAGGAAATGAAAGAACGGGGCGGAGACGTACACAAAAAAGCGATGCCGCTTCAACGAGGCCATGTAGCAAATGAGATCCTTTAGATTTCCATAACCCTGGATATGAGCCAGATTGAAAGTTGTGCTGTGAATAGACGGGGTGTGTTAGTAGTATTGCCATTCAGCACGTGGCCAGCCTGAAACACATTGACGATGGTGTTATGAACGTGCTGATAGTGGCACGAGGGAGGGAGGGCTGCATGCGTTTGCAATCCAGATTTTGGATATTGCTTCGTTCTATAATACAAAACAAAGAGACTTACAACCATTCATACAGCGACGACGGCGTTAACAACGTCGGGAGCAGTTAGAGTTAGGTGTCTTCCTTGGGGACACCTCCGACACTCGACTAGGGATCAAACTAGCAACCTTCCGGTAACGAGTCAACGCGTTCTACCTCCTGAGCCAAGCCGACACCCAAATCTCCCCTAAATGAATGCTTATTATGTAATGCAGAGGTGTCAAACACAAGGCCCGCGTGCTGAAGCCGGCCCACTACCTCATTTTATGTGGCCCGCGGGAGCTTCAAATGAGTTTGAAAATCTTAAAAAAAAAAGGTGAAAATGGAAAAAGTTCTGCCACACACCTCTGAAAACCTATCATTGCATTCTGCACCAA
Source organism: Merlangius merlangus (assembly GCA_900323355.1). Lineage (NCBI taxonomy): Eukaryota > Metazoa > Chordata > Actinopteri > Gadiformes > Gadidae > Merlangius > Merlangius merlangus. The sequence continues at coordinate 2,976 of OOFH01092643.1, forward strand.
GAAGCCCTGTGTGGAATGGTTCTGGAACTGGATGATATAAAAACCACGGTCATCTGGTCATTATATGACATTGATTCAGGCCCGTGGCCTGGATCACTTCCAGTTCCAAACAGTTTTTGAAGAAGGTGGCTCAGAATATGGAGATGTGTCATCCCCTACAGAATTAAGGCGATAGGACCACGGTCCTCAAACTAGGTTTTGAGCTTAGTAAAGTTGATGTAATAACTTGTGTTTGATAATATTACTATTTTTTATTCACGTAAACAGTCTGATCTTTGATTGATGGAGTAATGTTGGTTTTCTTAACTTGATCAATTAAAGGGATTTACGTTATGATAACACAGAGCAATTTTCTTAGTTGCTTACATATATTTTTAAATGTATGTAATTGCATGTACAAGTATGCAATGTATATTTGTACACTTGAATAAATAATAAAAACGTAGAGACAGCTATTTAACAATATCTTAAGGAATAGTTCAATTATATAGTCTTACAGTTACAACCAAAATACTTGTGTGGCCCAGAGTGAAAATGAGTTTGAGACCCCTGATGTAATGTAATGATAAATTACTGACGTGGGCGTCACAAACATGATACACACTTGTCACAGACCCCTTTGCAGACACCTAGGTTTACCATGGAACAGTCGATGTGTAAGAACCGTAAGCCAGAGCTCTGGTCTAGAAAAGGCGATCTTAACCTGCAGAAGGGGTCAGTGGCGATCGACCGACTGGAGGGGCTCTTTTCCATGAGAGGAGCGTCTAATCGGGCCCTTCGTCATGTGTCCTCGCGTGTAGGAGTGTACCCTATACAGCCCTGCCTCCCATCTCCTCTACTCCAAGGGCCCCCCTTTGGGACACTGTCATAGAGGGCCCTTCACCCGGCCCCCATAGGGAAGGTACCACCTCACATTCCCTCCAGTAGAAGCGCACTCGTTAAGACACTGTGGGAGTGTGTGGAGGAGGGCTGGTTTAAGTAAAAAAAAGACACCTCGGTGAGATTGTGGTGTTTATTCCGGTTTATTGCCAAGTTTGCTGTGAATACAGGATACATAGCATGGTGTTGCTGCCATCTAGGAGAACTCCCCAGTGCGTATGGAGATGGCTGGTCTAACCTGCTGCAGGTTGATTGCTCAATGTGCAGCAGGTGTGCAGCCTAACATTTTTGAGACCCCCACAATACTCTCATTATAACTCGAACACTGCTCTGGACGCAATTGGATAGATGATGGCCCCTATATTGTAAAACTTACGGTAAAAGGCGCATCGTGAATCCGTATTATGACAGTATCGTGAGTCATGACCAAACACGTTTAGTTGAGCAAGGTAGCAATTCACTTTATTTACAAGTTGGTTTGGCTTTCAACCTAATGTCTTCCAACCAGACGCAGACAATGGATGGAAACTATATTGAAGGTAACTGCATTTGCGAAACTACCATGAATAATGTTTTGCTATGTTTAAGAGGTTTAACTTAGGTACGGTACAGAGAAAAGCTCTATTGTAGATGTGTAATCAAATCGCTGCCATGTGTGTCTCGATTGCATCGGCCTGCCTCTTGAATGCGGGGTGCACACTGCAGGGGAGAACATTTCCCCAAGACCCCCTCATAGTAGAAACACAGATGAAGCGTTAATGAATCACAGAATGCCCAAACAGAAAGAGTTGGTTGAGTGTCACTGTACGATAGTCATACACGCGTATATCTCTCTTAAACAGGTATATGCATGTTACATAACAGTCATGCAAGTTATATTAACAGTGATACTCACGTTAATGACAAGCGTAAACTTGTCTGAGTATTGTGTAAGCTTGTCAGAGCAGAGCCATAGGGAGGGCCAAAAGTCTGCATAACTCACCTGCTGGAATCTGAACTTTGATGTTCTTTCACAGGTTAATTCCAACAGCTCCTATTCTGCATTACCAGTAAAGGTGTGTTTACACCAAAAATGAGTGCGTGCCACAGATCCATACAAAGACGAATAGATGCGAATATCTGGATATTTCCTCACCCGTTGTCCTTCCAGACACCTCCTTGCAAAACAGAAAGTCATCCAAATGTTGTCATTCCATGGGAAGCGAAGTGTAACAACCAACAGAGCCACACTGGCAATTTCTCACAGGTTGGTTCTCACATCTTTTCAGTAGCTGTGAGTGAATGTCAGCCGAGAGTTCTTCAATTCTCCTCCTAAATGTGTCCTTTGAGAGAGGTACAGATTCCAGTTTATAAGCTGCCTCGCTCCACTCCAAGCATAACTTGCACAACCTCTGCTAGAAGTAGTTATTTTGCAATTGTGTGTGGCATCTTACTGTTAGTAATCCGTTGAGCCACCAAATAAGAAGCCTTCTGTGCTTTTTCTGAATGTGTGGCCAGGTTCACCATTTGTGTTTTCTTGAGGGTGTATTCCTTGCTCTTTCGGCTTAAAAAAATAAATAATTGTTTTGTCCTTATATTCCGGTCGCTTTGTAATCAGATGTCGTAACAACTAACATAACCGGGTTTAATCATCCCAGCACAGTGGGTAATCGGCCATTCAAGGACAGGTTCCTGAAAGAGTAAGGTGGCTATACAAAGCACCGTATTAATTCACCCTGCAGAGATCAAACATGTAAGGGCTCGGTAATGAAACATGTCAAAAGCAGATGAGAGCCGTGCGTAATGCTAGCTAGGAACCTCTATGTTTGCTAAGGCGTATGGTGCGACCCCAGACATAAGCAAACGATACGCCTGATTAGTGTAATATATTATCCCCGAGAGGGTAATATACACTGTGTCTATAATCATGATCATTGATTATGCATGTGCACTGTAACCAATGGAAAACTGCGTTTTTTTGACGCAAGCACAGTCACTCAGACTACTGTTAGCTTAAAGTGGTCTGCCTGTCTTCGCAGGCTCGTGGCGGTCTCTGTGGACGAGGACTTCACAAAGTAAAGTTAGCGCTTGTGAATCACTTGTCACTTGTCTTGTAAAATTGCTACTTTTAAGATTAAAAAGCATAGAAGGGTTTTGAGAAGGTGTGCAAATGATAAAGCCTTGACAAAAGCCAACAATATTGCCGCACGGAGGCGGCAGGGGCCCTTAATCCAATTATTCATAATCATAATATAAGTAATAATACAATTTTGACTGGAATATTGGTGTTACATCACATTCTCATCTCAATAACTCTTGTGAACATAATGAGCTCACCTCACCTAATGATATGGCTGAGCCTGTCTCTCACTACTGTTTTTGGATTCTTGGAGGGATGGATGACAGGCAGACTCGAAAGTAATTCTCCACATGCAAACGAAACCTATACTTAAGTCTTCATGCAGTCAAAGTGGAGACTGATGGAGCAATATTCACATGTCCTCGGCAGTGAGAGGGAGGGCCAAAAGTCTACATGACTCACCTGCTGGGATCGGACCTTTGATGGGCTGTCACAGGTTCATTCCAACAGCTCCTCTTCTGCCTTACATGGGCCTTACCACCTATTCCCAGGCATCAATGTTTACACCGAAAAAGCATGAGCTAAGGTAGGCCTACTCGCTCAGTGCAGTGAGGTGAGGGATGGCTACCTCCACCAATCAGACACGGCCAGGCGAGGCTGCTTAAACCAACCATCATCCACACACAACCCACCGTCTCTGAAAGGCGACAACGAAGTCAACGTTCCCACAACGTGATGAAAAAAGGCTTTACTGAAACCTATATAACAGCGCTGTTCCCAGAGCTGGGCTCACGTCACTCCTCTGAGCTCATGAGTGAAGCTGTTGACATCGTTTCTTTCAGGGTCACGGACTTTACAAAGAGTCTGTGTTATGTACGGTAAACGCTTCCTTTGCATATTGGTTATTTTTGTTGTTAAAAAAATATATTGTCGTTTTGACTCGATTTACTCATCCCAATAATACAGCTCCTACTAGTTTCTGCGTATGCAAAACCCTCCTTATAAACTCCAATAAAAAATGAAATAAACCGTGGGCTATCGCTGACTTGGTTGACACACGAGACCTTCAAGGGATTGCATAGGCGATGTGCAAACGCGGTTGTATCTTGATAACAGGATAGGCCTAATTGTAGCCTTCTCTGCCTGTGAATATTGATAAAGGCAGAGCCTATCACAGGTGATGCAGTTACATTTGTTAATACGTTGGATTAAATCTGTGTTTGGTGTGTATTATATTATATATGCAGTCGATGGTATCGTTTGTAGCTCCATCCTGTGAGTGAGAATGTGGTCGACTGACTCATTCCAATAAAACGTCATCCCACTGATTCCTTCTCCTTTGTTAGTGATGCTTAATTTATTCAACGTGTAAAACGACGAAAAACCTATCTCTTAAAAAGCGTTTTAAAAACCAATAACAATACCGCTCTATACTGAAGGTAGTCACAGCTGGTGCTTTTATGCAACATTGCTAAACGTGCCATTTATTAGAAAACAGTAATAAGCAACAACATATTAAAATCAGTTGGTATATCTTATAATTTATTTAGCCTCGCCAACACAAATAGATGCACAGCTGGACTAGATTGTTGCCAAGCAACACAACCATTTCCCTGGCCTGCACACAGCTTGCACTTCATTAAGGTCTCTATTACGGTGGCCAGCTACTATGTATCTGTATTTTCCAATTTATTTTGCACAAAATTAATAAGACTCTGTCGACAATCGCTTTGGTGATTCTGATTTGTGAGCAGCCCATATCATTGTAATTAACGTTTAGCAGAAACACCGGTAAAGCGGAGTTATGATATAGGTCAAAGTCCCAGCCCTGTTTCTCTCTCTATCAGCACTTATGGAATGCCTCTTGTCCAATAAAATGACTTGGTTGGAACTTATGTTGTACAGCTTTACCTTTGACCTCGGCGTTGAACGTCTCACGAAGGACCCCATGGAACGGAATGCTCCAAATATACGTTACTGGCGAGACAGGGCGGGCCTTTCAGTTATTGGCTGTGATTAGAGACGAGAGATGGGAGAGGCTGAGGGAGCCTTCTTCTTATCATGTACCTATTCTCATCACGCCGGGGTTTGTAAACCGGTTTACACAGCACATAGTAAGTAATGACCGGATGTTGGGTTGCGATAGACCGGGATAACGCCACAATTCAAGATCCTCCTCCAATGAAGAAGGAGGAAAGGACAGGCTGCCAAACGAGGCAGTACTGGGTTGGTAAATCGAGCTACTCTACAGACACGGAGCAGGTTGGTTGTAGGTCCTATCACGTGTCAGCATTACTGGATGTATTCTTACCAAATTGCACGGTGGTGAATGCACTGCAATGGCATGTACACAACACGGGTGTATTTATTAAACCAGGCACGTAGCAACCACTACCGTTTTACCGACAAAGGTGTTATATAATATAGGAAGAAACGTTTTGCTACGCGATTATCCGTTATCCAACAAACCCCGCCCGCATGGAGCGAATAATATCCGCTGCCCGCCCAGATTCGGATCGCCTAACAGACTTTCACAAAGTTGTCGACGTTGCATGAGTTCAGCTGCACTGGTAAGACACGATACATATCAAACGATAACACCGTGCACTTAGTTTTACTACAAGGAATAACGGTGCATTGGCCTGCTTTTATTGAATTGCATGCGTTGGTGGTTTCATGCAGGAAGCAGCTCCGTCCCGGGACCTACAGCCATGTCAGAGACGACCAAACCCCGGCTCAGCGAGGCTCAGGTGCTGGAGCTTGTACATCGGCTCTACGGCCTGGAGCGGTCCACCGTCCGCCCTCTACCCAGTTACGATGACCAGAACTTCCACGTTGTGGCACCCGGAGGTGGAGGCGAATACGTGCTGAAGGTCATGAATTCAGCGGACAGTACGAACTCCACTGTGATCGACGTCCAGACGCAGGCGATGAGTTTTCTGCAGGAGCACGGCATACCTGCGCAGACAGCCGTGCGCAACACAGCGGGGGAGCTCATGAACCTCGAGGAGATCGGTGAGCGACTCGGGTCTGTCATGTTGGAGCGCTTGAGCCCCGTTTGGGTAGGCCTACATTATGTATGATCAATCACACACGTTTCAATCAAGACCCAGACATGACACTGTCCCATCCTGATCCCAACCCATAACGGATACATTATTACATTTTAACATGCGAAGCTCTATCACTCATCACAGTGATGCTACCCAGGAAACAGTGTGCTAGTGCTGTGTTACCAGGAAACGAGTCGATTTTTTGGAATATCGTTTTTTAATGACAAACTGGTAACCACTGTTTCTGTGACGTAAAACGAATGACTTTTTGAATGAAAATGTTATCAAAACTATTTTTTCCACCTCTAAACAAATTTCAAAAATGTCTGTATAGCCAAATCATGCCAGCGTTCCATGGGTTAAATCATACATGGGTTAAAACATTTTTACATCCATTTTTTTTTTGATCGGTTCTACTAGTCTGGGAATAACGATTCTGACCAGACTAAATCCTATACTGGGGGATGTATGCCATAACCAAGAATGGATTACAAATGCATTGTTTTTATGAATATTCTGGTCACGCTACCAGTGGTAACAAGTTCGTCCAAAAAAACAACGATGTTCGAAAAAAAATCCCATTTTTCCTGATCACTAGCTGCGAAACAGGAGCCAATTGGGAGACACATTAACAGACAAAAGCAAACACACACGAGATGAGAGATACAGTCAGATAAACAATCAAGTAAGGAAAAAAGTAATTTTATACCACATGGCATGCTAAAAGAGAAAAGTACACAGCGAAAATGGCTATGTCAGGAACGGAAATACTGTTCTAAACCAGTATGTCTCATATTTCTTGAGACCGTTGTGATTGTTTCATCCAGTCAATGTGAAGAAGTATTGTTGATATTATTTGTCAATTGGTAACTACATCCAGACGTTGATGTAGTAATACTAGGCTACTTTTATATATATGGCACTGCATCTTAGCCATTAGGTTATGATTCAGTCCCATATTCATTGACATTATTGAGAAAATGTTCTCTGTACCTGTTTGGAATTTTAGCAGATCAAAGTTAAACAGTAGAGGAAGTTAAGAGAGGAGTCATTTATTAACGTATTACCGGTATGTAACACATATTGCAGTTGTCGTTGAGTTTGAGTTTGTGATTTTGGCAAAGATATTCATTTTAAAAGCGAGACCAAATGGCCGTAATATAGCCTACCGGGTCTAAACTTTTTGCTCAACGTTTCAAAGGTGAAAGAATGCTCATGTTCACCTTGCTTTTCCGCAGAGCAAAACTCATTTGCTTGTTGTATAATTGAGTACGAGAAGGTTTATCTCATCCAGATGGGCTGTTTACAACCCCATCGTTAACGCACAAGGCCAGACACCAGAGATATGTTTCAGACAGTGTAAGGTGTACTGCCCTTGCAGTGCATTTACTTGTTCAAAGTTATACAGCCTGTTGGCATTCAAAAGTCCTCGAATAAACACACAAGGCTGGACTTTTCTGCACTGAAGCATTAGAGGAAAGAACACGCATCAGTTAAGTAAGGGGTAATGTATAGAACGCCGGTGATTATCGAGAAAATAAGCCCCGACAGGGCGAACAGGACACCGACGCGCAGCGGAGGTGTCTTGCTTCGCCGTGAAGGGGCTTATTTTACGATAATCACCGGCAAAGTTCTATACATTATCCCGTTTATTACACGGCTACAATGTCAAAATAAACAATTTATTTACAATGTATTTGTTATCAGCATTCATAGTGTTGATCAGCAGAGAAATAGTCCGCCCAAGACGTTGACGTCGCTAAGCGACCAAGGACGCTAAAAAAAAAGAACGTTGTTTTCAGCTTCAGATCAGCTGGCGTCGCTTAGTAACCAACGACGTTGGGGTTAACAAGTTACCGGACTACGTGCGGAGTATTACCAAATGCAAAAAGTCCTTTTGTTTACCTTGACAGCGGTGATTATTCATCCGTTGCCAATGTGTTATCGAAAAATAACACACCCCCCGAGGTTGTGATGCGCCCATGCAAGTGAACGGAACGTTGAAAAGACCTGTGTA
>OOFH01092651.1:0-11196 GCA_900323355.1 Merlangius merlangus
GTTGGGGGTGGAGTTCACGGGACAGGGTTGGTCATACGTCCATATTGTCCATACTCACACATATACATAAAGCATAATAGGGTAATAAATGCTCTTGTGACGGATGAAAAGTGCACAATGATGCAGGCCAATGTAACGGTACGAAACATTCACCTATCAAGGATTTACACTGCTATTAAATATCCTATCAGACTTTGTTAGATGAGAGTCACAAGGAAGGCTCTGTGTGTTTGTGTATGTGTGTGTGTGTGTGTGTGTGTGTGGTTATGTGTGTGCTAAGTGAGTGTAGGTGTGTGTGTGTGTGTGTGTGTGTGTGTGTGTGTGTGTGTGTGTGTGTGTGTGTGTGTGTGTGTGTGTGTCAGTGTGAGTGTGAGTGTGTGTGGGTGTGTCTGAAAATACGCTCCCAATCAGAGATGGGAGAGAGGTGGGTGCTCACCGTGTCGTTGCCAGACGGAAGCTCCATGGCTGACAGGGAACTGTAAAACAGTTTTACATAATTTATGTAAAACACAGTTTGGCACAAGGTGCCAAACTGTGTTTTTTTATCGGACGTCATGAAAATAAACTTTTCAGGACGAATATTTTTTGGGGAAGAATTAGGTATAGAAAAATTATGTGGAGAATTAAAACTTGAGGAAAGAAGGCATAGAAAAATTGAGAGCTCTACTTTGTCGGAAAAAGGAGGCATAGATAAATTATGAAGAGAAAAAAAGCATGAAACAAGAGGTATCGAAAAAATTATGGATAGAATATTTATTTGAAAAAGAATATATAGAAAAATGATGGAGAGAATATATTTTTTATTCATTTTAGTACCTCCATCATTTTTCTATATCAATTTTTTGTAAAATGTTTACACACATTTTTCTAAACCTTTTTCCCCAAAAATATTCTCTATATTTTTCTTAACCTCCCTTTTCTCAAATTTGTGTTTTCTCCATCATATTCCTATACCTCATCTATTCCTATTTTTATCCTCCATCATTTTTCTACACCTCCTTTTTCTCAAATGTTCATTTTATCTTGCATCTCCTTTTAACTATATCTTTATAGATTATAATTTATCTCCCTTTAAAAAAAAACGATGGGGAGAATATTTTTCTGGAAAATGAGCTATAAAATAATTATGGAGAGATTTTTTTAGGGGGAAAAGGAGGTATATGATGGAGAGAATAAAAATAAATAATGATTAATTAAAATATATACCTCCTTTTCTCAAACTTGTATTCTCTCTATTTTTCCATACCAATTTATTCTCGATTTTGTATTTTATCCATCATTTTCTTCCTTTTTCTTAGTATTGTATTCTCTCCATCATCTCCTTATAACTATATCCTTTTAATTTATAACTTCTCTCCCTTTAAAAAAAAAACAATGGAGAGAATAAAAATCGGAGAAAAAGGATGTACAGAATAATGATATTGTGAATATTAAAAGAAATCGATATATTGAGAGAATTCTTTTTGGGGAAAAGGAGATTTAGAAATATATACTTCCGTTTTCTCAAATTGTTTTTCTCTCCATCATTTTCTATACCTTCTCCATATACCTTCCCCCTTTTCTATACCTTCCCCCAAAATATCTCACATCATAACCCGTAAGTGCTCCTAGACCATGAAATCACTGAGTTACTTCAGACCAAATGATTTATTGTTGAATAAGCAGAGCAAGATGAATGTGAATAGTCAAACAAAACATTGTATAAGCATGTCTTATAGACATTAACAACATATGAAACAGCATGTTTCCCTTCAAACATAACACTCAAAAAACAGGATTGAAGGCACAAACAGCCACAAGAAATCAAAAGTTTCTTGTCAAAAGCCTTGTACATTATTAAATTACTCTTACAGGTAACTTATTCAAAATGTTACTGAGGTAAATGAAATGTGAGCGTGTTTTTGTGTGTCACTGTGTGTGTGTTAAAAGAAAATATGCGCCCAAGCATGTCCGTCCGCTCACATGCTTTATTTTCTTACAAACGACACAGTGACACTGAGGAACCCCTAACCCATCATAACTCAAACCCAGGGAGAAGGTACTCCTGGGTGAGGGTGGACTGAAATATGTGGATGTGTGTCAGTGAGTCTGTGGACCCGCCTACATCTTGGGACACTCTGTAGCAGGACAGAGTGCCAGCAGGCCGGTCCAGATACACTCCTACTCTGTCAGAGCCAGCGGGGGGAGACGTATGTCTGTTGTACTATTGTGGTTCCAGGCAGAGTAACCATCATCATGGCAATAAAGGAATTTTTTTTCCCTCCAAGCCCGCTGTCACCACCCTCTTCCCCTTCTTATGATTCTTCTGTATGTCTCTCCTATACAAACATTTCGTACCCAGCCTATTTCCCAGTAACAGCGCCCAGTCAGACCCTCTCTACACACCACCTGGTACTGGCAGTCCAATCTCTCTGGGGCATGTCACCTTTCTGTTGTCCTCAGAGAAAGAGAGGAGTCTGTTGGCTGTGTTTGGGTCAAGTGTGAGTTCACAGGCATCTGATGGGAGAGTAAGACATGATTAGCTGCTGAACCATTCTTCATCACCATCATTATCCTCATAATCATCATCACTAGCACTGTTCGCTTACATTCTACTTCTTTTTTTATCGGCCATCATGAAAAGAAACATGGGGGGTAGCCATGTCTGTTTTATCGGACCCCATGGAAAAAAAACATAAGGGGTAGCACTGTGGTTTTTTATCGGTAGTAACAAACTTTAATATTGTCCTTGGAAAATATAAAAGTCACATGTCCCACACAAGGGGCTTCCATGTGCACATCGGCTTTGTAATCATTTGTAATCTTTTTTTTAAATTATTTTCATGAGGGGAACGGTTCTGTTCTGTGTGTGTGATGTTATCGATGCCTTTGACCCTACTCATCTTGATTAAGTCCACGGAGGGGAAACCAGGCCTTTTGTTAATATCCATCAGCAGCCCTGGGAGCCTGCAGCATGCCTCATCACGTAGACACGGCTGGAGACTGGAAAGGCTACGCCATCTGTTCAGCAGTAGGCCTATACTCCATGGCAGACGTAGCCTTTGTGTGACCCCATCTGAACCCTGTGGAGGACGCGGGATATGAAAGCCAACAGATCCTCCGTCTCTGTATTACATTTAGTTTCTAGTCGGTAATCAAAGTCGGTAATTACCCTCCACTTTAATTAGAAACTGGAGGTGTTGCTTCATTCAAAGCGTGCCATAGGGCCAAATGACCATTTAAGTAATTAGCCAACCTTACAATGACATTTGTAAATGGTAACTAAATTGCATGAACTTTTTACTGTTTTAGCCGGACCGATTTCAACCTTGATTGCTTTCAATTTCACAGACATTGACAGTTGTTGATGGAGCTCATGTAGGTGTGTTCATATGCTTTTGGAAGGCATATGTTGGTCTCATTTTTATTAAATGCCCATGATGTTTAAATGGTGCATTACATAAATGCTAACAATGCTCAAATATTGATGGTGATGATAATAATAATAATAATGATGATAATAATACTTCTACTAATTATAGTTATAATGATGATGATCGTAGTAAATAGTTATTATTATTATTATAAAATAACATATATGTAAATATAAACACTATTGAATATGATGTACATGTGCATGTTTGTAAGTATATGTATGCATGTATACGTATGTTTGTATAGGTATGAATGTGTGCATGTACAGCAGTGGTATAGTAAACATACACCACCTCTACAATGCTATTAAGTTCAAGAACATTGTAAATTGTCCTCAACACGAAAAAACACAACGAAAACAACAAAAGCCTGATTTGAACTGCTGCAATGGGTAATCCATTCCCTAGGGCTCATTACCCCTACTGAGGCCTGATCATTTATATGGCAACCAGTTATCTCTGTAGAAAATAGGCTGTGCTGTAAGAAGGAGTAATGGGTTATCAAAAGATGACAGACAATGTTCAGTCACCCGTTCACCTGGTTCTGTGTAACACACAGAGGCTGCTAAAGTGACACAATTTGTTTTCAGTGGGCAATATTAAGTTATACTAATCTCTAATACTGAATAAATCACATAATTATGGAACAAGAAAGGGAGTCCTGGTCACATGGGTGATCATTGTTGACAACAGTGCGTTAGGGAGTAGAGGTCTAATTAGAGGTGCGTGGAGAATCAATGGTGTAGCGGGTCAGGCTCTGCGAAACGATGATAATCCTATGACCCCATTACCCATGATCTCTTGCATCATCCAGCCCCAACTGATAATTTCTCCTGATGATACGCATTCATTTTTTTCATGTCAGATTTTTGTTCCAATACTGAACACACATGCCAATGTCTGCAACGTTTTACACCAGTCCGCCACCTATAGTAAGTTGCTTTGTAGATATTCCCTACCATGCAATGCTGGCCTAAACGGGATGATATCTTATATACCCGGATTGCGTTACGTGGAACCTTACACTTTTCTATTCGGATGGATAGTGACTGTAGAGGCGGAATGTAAACCCTTTTTTTTGTGTAGGCCTATATTTTTATGTAAACAACAGTGATATTACACTTTTAATTGGAAGGCAGCACCAACAACCCTCATTCTTGTCAGTGCAACGCAAATATGAAAACAAAAGCAACTTGCATGACATAGATCCATGGATGATAATTAGAAGTGGCCTATGTAAAATCACTGAGATATATGGAATGGCAATTTGTTGGAGCTCTTCTGATTCTGCTCAGATGTGAGCCTTGAACAGATTGCTTCTTCCCCCAGAGAGATACTTCCTTCCCGACAACAACACTTTTCATCATGGAGTACTTGATAAATAAAGCTAGGCCAAGATACACCGATACTAACAACCATACAGACATACATACTAGTACATGGAATTACATAAATATTAACAAGCATACATGTATACATACATAATAAATAAATAAAGAGGAAAATGCAATATGTTAATACAGTTTTGGCACTAAAATGGGTCTTGATAAAAACAATTGCAACACATTTGCATTTATAGTCATAATCGTCATTCAGTGTTGTATAATATACAAAAATGAATGAAGATAAGGTCATATTATGACCTTATGTTCATGAGTAATTAAAAAACAAACATGGCTTCCATTCTCAGGTGTAAGTGCAATATTTTTATAGATTGTTTTTGCATGAAAATGGGTTTTCATAACATACAGTATATAGCGAGAAAGGTACATTCTATTTTCATAATCTTCGTTCAGTGATTGTATATGACTTATTCGTGTTGAATATTTTTTCAGGCTGCAAGAATTTATTTATATTACAAAGTTCAATCTTGGGTCTCTAAACGATGAGGTGGCCTCTAACCCTAACTCTAAACCACAGACCCTGCCCTCGGGGCCCTCGGGGCCAAAGTTGGTGTTGGGGTCGCAGTCAGACCCTGGAATAAGGTTGTCAAGTCTCAAGACAATAGGACCTTCCGAACCCCAAATTAGTTTCCACCAAATTCTGATCTACTAGGTCTTGCAGGCCATACTTCTGAGAGGCTCTGTCAAAAAAGCAGCCCTGCAAACATTTTTCTTCCACAAGTGCTTGATCTTCAAATCTTGGATTTGTCTTTATGGGGACCCAGGAGAATGTGCATTTTGGCATCTGTAGCATCTGTAACAAAACCACCAACCCAAACCTTTTTTTTTTAGTGAATGAAGGTCTAATTCTCAGATACGTATGTTGGATGGGTCGGATGTACTGTATGTCTGGAAATAATTTCCTCTCTAAATCTTGCAAGCGATTCGCTGGGTAAGGCACCACCAGATGGAGCATTTGCTCAGGCTTGGTCAGTCACTTCCTGTCGGGTTGGAGTCCCAAAATTGAGGTCCTTGATGACCCTTTTTGATATAAAAGTGGCCCCACGTCAATAGCTAACTTGTTAGGTAGGGTCCTTGACCACTAAGTCACCCACTACCAGCATCACTTACTAGTTACTAGGGCTAGTCCTCCTAACAGATCATTGTAGTATATTTGAATGCCCATTTTTATATGAAAGACATAGCACATTGGCAACAATTGTTCATATCTATATGGGGAGCAGGGATGGGGTGATTGTGGGAAGTAAATAGGAAGCTTCTAATGAGCATTTCACTCAACATCAGAAATAGTCAATACGCACTGGGGTTGACTGTGATCAATTAATGAATTGTGTCAAATAGATATGCCTTGTTAAATCAATGAGCTTGGTGATTTGCTTTCACAGATTGGTTATCTGCTGTGTCAATATATCGGTCCGTGCTAACAAATATCTAGGAGTGACTTAACTTCAGACAGTGATCACAATTTTTAGAGTCACGTTGATTACAAAGTCTGAATTAATTCAAACTAAACTGGGTTAACTTCGGTTCGGATTTTGAAAGGCAGCTCAGAATATGTGTCTATTTCCAAGCCAAAACGTAGTTTAAGACAAAAACAAAACCATTTACGGTTGCTTAGCTGCCACATGTAACGTCGTTATGGCAACAGGGGCGTCAAATGATTTCAAAATTAATGAAATTGAAAAATGTGTATTTCATAGAAGCCAACACCACAACACCACCACAACTCTTTTTAAAGTTATTGCTTGTGTTTTGTTAAACAAAACATGAACAAATCCTTGGGTCTTAGTAAATAACATGCTAGTGCACTCTGCCTCATAACGTGGAAGCAACGTGTGCAGTGAAGGGGTGACACTAGCTGGTGTAAATCTCCTTATTTCTGTAACCCCTGCCCCCCCGTAATTTAATTTTTATTACGAACAAAATGGTAATTAATTCTAACGTAACAAATTGAAAAACGGTGAAAAAAAGGTGGTTCCCTAATACCGTTACCTTGAGCTTCAGTTGAAAGATATTCAGCTTACAGTGATCCCAGCTTTGACTGCACTCCAACAAGGATGATGCACGTGGGTGTTCAGGTAAAGTGCATGTAGAAAGGATACCCTGTCATCATAATCCTGTGCAAGTAAAATAATTAATACAAAGAATTAAAATAAATATTTTAATATATATTTTATGTATTTTGGAATTCTCAGCCGGATAAATTCAAAGTATGGCGTGTGAGTGTGTGAACTGGTTGAGTCTAACGGTCAAAAAGTGAAACATGGCAGCTCTGCAGATAATCCTTGGTCTACATTATTTCAGGGTTGCCAACTTTAACGCTTCTGCCGTGTGACACACGCTTTCCCCTTCATCCTTGTGCTCTCATGCTGCCCAAAAAATGTTCACGCCAAAACACTGTGAAGTAACAGAGATGAACAGGCAAACGTATTATGGTCAAATCTTTATTGTTAATCCAAGCAAACAACTTTGAATCTTGATGATAGTATCGGAAAACCGGCTGTTTGATATGGTAATTCCATGGACCTGTCTACCTATTTACTCCCTGATTGGTGCGCGATGCTTTTCTCCGTGTGGATTGGACAGCTGGTCAAGTTCACAACAGGGAGCCAAGCAACCTGTCTTTGACTTTCATTAGTGATCCAATGCCTGGATTAGTGTGTTGTAGAAGCTTTTTAAAAAAACCAAGGTTTCCAAGTTTCCAAATGCTTTTTTTCTTTCTTTTCTTCTTCTTGTTTGTCTGAGGGGGATTCATTAAATAAACTAAAAGTGGGGGTCAGAGACAGAGATCTGATGTTGGGCTGTGAGACAAGGTAAGGGCCATTTGGGGTTGAGGACAGATGTCAGGTTGGATGAGAACTGGATGAAGGTGAATACACATACAAATGGAGGGGGAATAATGACAGGATGAAGGTGATGAACTAAAAGGGGTCAGAGAAAGCGATACGGCGGGGAGGGGTGTGAGGGTAGGGAAACTAACAGTGGGGGTTAGGAACCGGGCTCTGGCAGGGAGGGGAGAAACAGCATATAGGGTGAAACCATATCCATATCCAACTGTTTAAAGATTTGTACATATCTCAACATTATGTCTGATATTATAAAATTCTGAGTATTTCGACTTGAGCTGCCGGTTGAAAACAATATTGGATTTATACTACACCAATGGAAATGATAAATTCTCATTGCTCGAAAACCCCAGCCAGTCTGATAGCTCGAGAGAATCCAGCCAATCCAGTCACACGAAAACCTCAGCCAGTCCTATCGTTCGAAAACCCCGGCCAATCCGATTGCTCGAAAACCCCAACAAATCCGAACGCTCAAAAATTCCATCCATTGCGATCGTTTGCAACCCCAGCAAGTCCGTAGCTCGTAAAACCCTGCATCAGATATCTCAGACACCATAGCCATTCCGATTGTTGGAAAACCCCAGCCACTCCGGTCGAACACCGGGGTCCCTTCAGGGTTGCCACCACACACTGAAGACATGACTACTACACCCATTTCCCAAGTTTCATAACCTCCAATTATCCAAACCATAAAATAATTATACGTTGTCAAAAATCAGTATTGAACACCGGGTATACTTCTCAACCCAGACCTGACCTAAGTCTGCAGGTCCACAGAGCCCCCCTCCATCGCTGCAGTATTGCTATTTAGTTGGCAATACTTGCTCAACTTACTTTATAATCTCTTCATGGCAACTCGAAAAAAATTAAAGTCCTGAATATTGTATCTTCAAAGCATGACCATAGGTTTAGAATGTGTATCCCATATCCCCTAACAGATATTTTTGAAAGCCATATGCCTTTGAGGAAAAAAAGGTGGGTACTTTTGTTATTATATGATATTCTTTATCTATTGAACGTGAATCAAATTATTTTGTTAGTTTAAAGTAACCAAGCCTTTCTTATGTTATTGTATTTGTTCAAAGTGGAATTGAACCAATATATATATTTTGAAACAAACTTGTATATTAGAGGGGCCCATATTGCCCGGGGCACTTACTGACCTGCCTACGCCACTGTCAATTTGCCATACGTTTTCCGCTTCATTGAGTTTACCTCCATAATTACTTTGGGCTATTCGGAAACTAGGATGACTTATACTCACAGTGTACACAGGCAGGCCTATAGTGTAATTTGAGTAACAAACAGGTGTGCCGTAAGAGCGTGTGAAGAGGATATTTTGAGTGAGAGTTGGAAGCTCTGATAACCAACTAAACGTCATTTAGCCTACAATCACTGAAGACGAATGACAATGAGACGCCCATTTCTCGCTAGAAATGTTGTCCAACTCATTTTTAATCCCGAAACTATTTAAAAACACAGCGTTTCCACTGAGAACAAAACGGCAGTCCCCTTGAGACGTTATCGTGAGACGAATTCTTATTCCACTGTGAACCAACACAAGTTGTTATGAGGCTGGGCTGGCTCGTAGGGTCCTTCAGGGACTTCAGTAAGGACAGACTGGCGGTCACACACAGCATCCTCCTCTCATGCAATGACCACTTGAGTCAAGCGCATGCAGACGCACAGGCTCGCTTACACGCACGCGCACTAACGTGCAACATCCCCTTGGCAGGGGAAGTGAATCACATGACATGTACTTGTAGTATTGGCTCATCATAAATAATGTACAATGTTACTACTACCGTCTAGAAATACTTCATATTTAAACAAAATAAAAAATAGAAGTAGGCCTACTGAGAAAAAAATATATATTTTTTTTTTATTAATACGTATGCTTTGCATGGATTTCCATTCGAAGGCCAGCAACAACCTAACCGTAACACGTACTACAGTCAGAGACGGATTGCGTTATAATCGTTCAAGTTGAAATAACGACTGTGCGATGCGTGCACGGACGTGCTCTTTTGCCCACATTTCTTCGCCGACTAACAGCATTCCGCCCCACCCCGAAGAAAGAAACACCATCACCACCTCAATCAGGAAGCACCGTGAGATATTCTCTACGAAGACACGTTTTGAAAACATCACAACGGTGAAGAAAGCGTTGTGTTTTGTTCGCTAACGCCCCGTTGATAAAACAGCGACGTGCGACACCGAGACCGAAGCCCGTCCAGCTGAGGTTCTGCTGTGCATGCATCTGATTCGGTCCAAGCGGAGAAGGGTATGTTATACAGCCTGTGTGCATTATCATAACGCTCAGCGGTGAAGGGGCTTGAAAACACTGACTAGATATTTTGGAAACGAGTAACAGCGCGTAATGAATACACTTTCCCTCTGTACCATGCTTTTTAATTTATTCTTTCGAGGTGCCCTATCTTTTAACGCACGTAAACCCGTATCCACGTCGACGTGTTGACGGCGCGCTTGTGATTCTCTGTGGTTTCTAATGGCACGCTTTTGAAACGCTTACCAGTGTTCAAGCTAAATGGACGCATTGGAGAAGCACATGCTGTTAACGCTTTTATTTCGTGTTCCTCTCTTATAAGTCTCTTGGTCATGTGTTTACTTTCTCGGTGATTGGACTGGACCATGCGAGAGGGACACACACACACACACACACACACACACACACACACAAACACGTTACAAATCGTTATCTTTATTATCCCATTCAAGCAAAACCTAATTGCATACTAGTTGCGAATACGTTGAGCTACTTTTTACACAATCTCGTGTTGTAAGTAAACTCCTGGAACCCTAAGGTAATAGCAGTGCTAGAGCTAGTTATGCACGATTTGAACTCTGTTTGGTACCTCGATACGCTATAAGACAGTTATAGGCCTTGGCAGATTGAAGTTTTAATGTTAATGCAAATCTGAGTTGTGTGTGACAGTAATGTAGCATTGTTATCTAGTTATTTGGCTGATCTTGTCCGCCTATACTATGTAAGCTATTTCAACACCCTGAAGTGGGGTATAACACCTTGAACCTGTGTTATATACAGGAATAGTTGGAGTCAAGGTATGTTTTCGTGTTTCTTAGAGTTCAGACCCAGGCATTCCTCTGAAATCACACCTGAACGACTCCTGTATCAGCCAAGGTGGAGTTGGGGGTGGGGGCAGCATCACGTGTCAAGCTTTGCATTCCCTTGCTTGCCTAACACGAGACCATGCTGAAACTCACGGTTTTATTTTAATAACTTTCTCTCGTGTGGTTTTACAAGAGATTACTCTGCACATGCATGCATTTTACACATGTGCTCGTTCTTTGGTAGGACACACGTAAGAATAACCCTTTACTTTCTCTGACCCAAATTAATTTGCACAGCACAACAACCCACGGAAGTATTGAGGTTACTCAACTTCCGTCGTTGCAATCTCCTGCTTCCTCCCACTTATCACTTCCCCCTCCCCCCTTTGTGTCATTGCCAGACAGGTTCTGTCGCATTACCTGTGAGCAACACGTGTGTGT
>OOFH01092652.1:1850-16129 GCA_900323355.1 Merlangius merlangus
GATAACGGATAGACGCACACACACACACACACACACACACACACACACACATAGACTCATAGAACAGATAAAACCCACATCATACAAGAAGGCTTGCTGTTTAGTGTACTATACATGACACTTTAAACATGACACTGCACACCGTACATAACACTGTTCACATACATGACACAGTACAGAAGCACATTGATGCTTTGGAGACATTTCCACAGCTTCTGTGGCCGTTGCTACTAACACACATTTCCTTATTATTATTTAATAAAGACAATGTATACACACTATAGTGAAGGTTTAGGTGCCATTTTGTGCCAGATGTCATTGTAAATATATGTTATGGTTAATAATGCATAGTATAATCATTCTAAAGGCGTTTGTGGTGTGGAGGTGAAGGAGTTGGGTTTAGTGACTTGGACAGCTTGACAAATGACCCATGAATGGGTGGCTCACGTCAGAGGTGGCCTGCTTTACAAAGTGAAATCAGAGATCAACTCTGGGACCGCAGAACCAAGGAAATCTGACACTGTTGACATCAGTGTATGAAAATAAAAGCTTAATGCTACTCCGATGATGGTGAGTGATGATTGTTATGTGTTTAGTGACACATATACCGTAGGATTGCTTACACTTTAGGCTAAGCCTCTAGCATCTGTATTCGGCCAGCCATCATAAGTGAAAATATGTTAAGAAAAATAGATGGATTTTGCATGTTACCACATGACGGACGAATGAATGCTGAGGACCCTTGTCAAGTGTGGACACTTTTCCACACTTGTACAGAAGAGACCCCAGCAGAGACCCTTCCAGGCTTTTATTAACAGAACTGTATAAATATTGAAATCAATTTAGAAAAGTTAAACTCTTTAGTAAACTAAAGAATTAGTTTCCATTTCCGATGTGTGTGAATCATGTTCGGCTGTTCGGTCAATCTGTCAGTATACCGTTTCACTGTGAATCCATATTAATGAGCGTTCATATTCCGCCACTTGCTGCCTGGTTCAAAAGGAGCTTAAACAACCGGACAGCATTCTCCCCTCCACAACGTTACCACACTATTAGCCTCAGCATCTCAAGGAACGAGGACGGCCGTGTTGCCTATTGTGCATAGATGTAAACAGTTTTTCAGTGTATCTTCAATGAATCGCATAGTAGAGATTCTTGACAAATCGAGTTGAATAAAATGATGTGGATCATGTATGTGGACAATTTTAATTCAGCGGCCTTTATGAGCTTACTCACAGGGCATCATTATTAGGAAGCCAGGCAGCTTTACCTGTTCATTGAGCTCATGGCTTGGCTTGGCATCGGTGTCTTGGTGACACCAGTGTAGCGAACAGGTTAGGTCCCCCTTGGTTTCCCTAGTGTTGCTGGGTAATGTAAACTCCATATGGGGATGTTTTGTGGCTATGATGCTGCCAAGCAATGCCCTTTCATGCAGTAAAAAGGCACGATACAAAGCATGTCATGTTGTTGACAGCGTAAGCGTTTTTCCTTAAAGTTCTGTTGAGTGAAATGTTGTGTCAAAGTTTGACGAATAAAGTTTGACACCTGACACACCTTATTATTATAAAGTAACATGGTAAAAATGTTACTAAAACAAAATAGATTATTAAAATAAGCAACAATTAATGTTCCCAATCAGATCCACCATTAGTACATAATTTATTAGTTATATCTTAACATTTTACAGTTTGTAATACGCATTACACGTTACATATTCTCATGAAGCGTTCACACATGTAAAGCATACCTTTAGCACAACTATATTTCGTCTTAATTACAGGATATTTAGTCATTGTCTATCTCAATCCTATTTCACTCCTCAAATATGCTGTTTGATTCTGGAACCTAAGGATACAGGGAAAGAATTAAACCAGTTTGGCATGTGGGAATGAGAGTAAGTCAACAGAATCCAACTTGTTTCCCATAAAAGAGCATCAGGAAATTGATCAACATGCACAAGTACAACCTAAATCCCAAATGTACAAATGTATTTGGCTCGCAGCATAAATTGTGCAATAGCAGATTCATTCAAACTCAGTGGTAAGAGTGGTGTACTATACACACTTGTTAAATAACTCAAAGGCCACATTTCACCACAACTTGATAATGATAAAAAGATAATGATCATATTATAAATAATAAAATGTTGATTTTCAAAATGTTATTTGTGGGTCCAAACAAGGCAAAGTTGTGTATGGACAAATTCAATCGATTATGTTTGTGTATATATAGGCTACCTTTAGCCTTAACCTGTTTTCTGAAAGGAATAAAGTGATTATTGATCTAACTAAATCACGAAATTAAATTAAACTCATAAATTCAAGGCTTTACTTTGCATTTCATAAATCAATCATATCGGCAACCAGCTGCCTCTCCAAACGGGTAAAGTCCTGATCAGGCAGAAGATACCTTTGAATGATATCTTTGACGTCCTTTTCAGTCAAACACTCATAGTCTTGCTGGACTTTAAACGGCAGGTGGCCCGCCAGTTCGCACAGAGCCACATTAAAAGCGGTTTCCTCTTTCGCCCCAAAGCTGGACTTCCTGGGCCACAGAGCAATGCGCACTCCTCTCCTGCACCCACGCTGAGCCTCCTCCTTCTGGCCCTCACTGGGGGGGCATCCTCTGGTCAGGAACAGGTTGTGGGCAACATCTCCGTTTACAAGGGCTTCTGTGACTTGGAAAACGACACGGGCGATTTGATCGAGGTCATTGGGTTCTGCGTAAAACAGAAAACCTCTGGGCAGGTGTGTCAACCGGTAAAAGCCCTTTTCAGGAACCAAAGGCTCAACCGGCACGGTCTCCAGCAGCAGCTCTTGTTTTAGGTAATAGCAATGCAGGTGTAAATGGTTCACAGAAGCAAACGCTCCCAGGCTGTTGAACCCGACCCTGAAGCCCGGATCAGAGCTCAGCAGAACCGATTCAATCCCGGTCTGGATGGCGGACAGTGTCAGGACCTGTGGCAAACAGCGTGACGGCTCTGGGACAAACAGACAATGTCCAAACTCCAAGGGACTGACATTGACCAGCACCACCACTCTCTGGAGCTCAGGTCGATCTCCCTCTGGAGGGCGAAGACTCTGTTCAGTAACCCTGCTCATCTCAAACAGAACTTCTTCTGGACAGATCTTGTTGAAGTTGAACTGATGGGCATTGTACGGCTGCTTGATGCTCTGGATCTCCTGCGGTTTCCTCCTCTCGACGCCTCGCTGGACGTTCAGCTGGGCGACAAGGGACAGGGGTCCCTGTAAGACCCGGGTCTGCAGAGCACCGAGGCGGTAGCGGAAGACTCCTCCCCGGCCCATCCTTTCCCGCCAGCCGGAGGAGAGGAGTGTGTCGAACCGGGACGGCTCTGTGTGAGGGTCGGGGTGTTCAGCCCGGTGAATGTCAGTGAGGAGTTCCCGGTGGCTGTACGTGAACTGAGACATGTTGGGACCGGTGAGACGCAGGACGTATATTCTTTACATATTCTATAGGAATCACAGCTGCAGGCTTCAATAATCAATTAATTGATGTATTGATTGAATGATTCAATGATTAAAGGAGAAGATATAGGCTTATATCAGAGTCACTTCAGCTCCGTCTGCTTACCGACAGCCACACGTGTGACTGAATCCGTGACGCCCTGAAGTTAGCGGAAATATACCACACATCCGTTTTTGTTCTTTCAAAATAAAAGTCATACAGCTGACTGAAACCCGACAGCGTTAAACGCAGATCAACTTTAGAGTTGCACACTCCAGATCTCAACCCGCAGCTCCGTCGATGGGATGGGATCGTCTTGGTTGACCTGACATCTCCGCTAGCTCAGCAGTGGAGAGGAGAGAGGAGAGATGAGAGTTGCAGTTCCTCTACCGTCACTGGGTCTGCTGCAGGCTACGGTGTGAACTGGGAAGTACGCACAACACAACTGTAGAGAACACCAAGGAAATACAGTGTCATATTGATATCATTATGTCTGCACGTATAAAAAAGTGGATGGACGTTTGCCTGTTCATAAAAAAAACATACAAATATAATCTTGTACTCTATTGTAACGTTATTCATACTTTTAGATTGTGTTCTTGTATTTATATATATTTTTAGACCCCTAAAGGGATTTGGGGCTTGCCACATCCTGGTCCATAGAAACCATTTCACATCATTTTTAATAAGATAAAATCTGTTTTTGCATTATTATGTGGGAAATCAATATATGTGGATCTCATCCATATATATTGGAACTCATCTCACCAGCCCTCCAACATCATCTCCCAAACCCCACTTTGTGAGTCACTTGATATGCCAGGCCCAATTTAGGGTACCATATTAGCCAATGAGGTTCCTAGTTATTTTAGTCACAGCATACCTTTAAAGCAAAGCAGTGACTGGCAGAGCGGTCTGAAACAGACGTCCATACTTGTGTGGCCAGAGCACAATAGTTGGCTGTTGAGACTCACATGAACTCGGAAATTCAAGCAAGCACCCAAAATGGAAGCCAACCACAATGGAGTGAGTACAGTTATTATTTTCTAGTAAAATGCATTGTAATTGACTTCTGTCTACAACCAGACAAAGGAATAGGCCTACCCCAAATATTTCCTAGAACCAGAAACAACTCTTTTTATAAGGGTGAAATTGTTAATGGAAGAAATGTTTAACAGCTTGGCAGCAGAAACACAAGCAGTCAGTCAGCAGTCAACAGTTGTCAGTTTTGCCGGCCGTGCTGGCCTATTTTTAACGCCTCTCTTGTCCCTGAATCACTGCCCCACTACCCTACTGCTGGCAGGGATGACCTCTTTAAAACAATAAACTTTTAAGTCAGCAAGAACTATAGCAAGATTTTCAAGAAATGCTATGTGTATGCCATAGGCAACTACAAAGCTACTTTGCCGTACACATCTGTAACCCGAAGAACGTGTATGTTTTTGCGTATCTTTGTCATGTTTCCTAGATGAAAACAGGACCTGAAGACAAAGCTCATGCTCCAGATATAAGTGTGACGCGGGATAGTGAGGGACAGCTCACTATCCCAAAGGACCCCAAGTCGACTCCCAGTCATGGTATGTCCCCCATTTTCTATTCTTGAATAAAAAAACATACACTATCTTTCAAGAACTGTTATATTTTAAGTATGCCTACGGAAAACAATAGCAGTTCCATACTCTTGTCTTGATTGATGTATATGATGTCAAGATACTTTCTCAGCAGAGTAAGGGTTAGGGTTAGTGTTAGTAATATATATAATTTGATTGACCGCATTCTGAAATCAACCACGATTATGATATTATTACATTATTATTTGGTTATATCTAAGTTAAAAATATAAGCAAACAGTATTTCAAAAAGTGGATGCTATCAACTAAATTGTATCACATTGTCTGAAACCAAAATTACCTTTCTTGTTCATATGTTGTTTTACTCATGAAACACAATCAATCTCATAATATGTCCAGTCAGGCTATTTATCTGCTGTAATAGTAATCATGTATTTCAATTTGTTTAGCAGATCGCTTCGTCAGGTCCGTTGAGAATGGAGCACGCAAACCTGACGACACGGCTAAACCTGCTGCTGACAAGGAGAAAACTATTCCACCAAAACTTCAGATCACGGTCAGCACATTCACCGTCAAATGTGGGGCCGCTCTGAAGGTAGACCTCCCAGTGACTGGACTGCCTAAACCAAAGATTGAATGGAAAAAAGATGGTCTTGCGATAAAGGAGACTTCGAGGCTGGAGGTTTCACACACGACATCGTCGACAACCCTTCGTATCAAAGATGCAAATAGGGATAATTCCGGCCATTACACCATCACAGCGAGTAACAGCACAGGGGCCGCGAATGGAGCAATAACAATAGTTGTTCTAGAAAGGCCTGGGCCACCCACAGCACCCGTAAAGATCGAGGAAGTCAGCTCAGACTTTGTCTCCATCTCTTGGGAGCCACCGGAATACACAGGCGGCTGCCAGATAGACAACTATGTAGTGGAGAAACGCGACACCTCGTCCACAGACTGGCAGATAGTCTCAGCAACAACAGTCAGGACCGCAATTAAAGTCCCCAGGCTAAAGACAGGGCATGAGTACCAGTTCAGAGTGTTTGCTGAAAATAGATATGGAAGAAGTACCCCAATCAGTTCCCCCAACGTCATCGCACAGTATCCCTTTAGTAAGCCAGCGGCCTCTGGCACCCCACGCGTCACCACAGTGACCAAGAACAACATGGTGGTTGAATGGGAGCCTCCCACCAGTGATGGGGGGAGCCCTATCATTGGTTACCACCTCGAACGGAAGGAGAAGAACAGCATTTTGTGGACCAAGTTGAACAAGCTTGTTATTCCCGATGCTCGTTTCAAAACATCTGGGCTGGAGGAAGGCATTGAATATGAGTTCAGAGTCTTAGCAGAGAACATTGCTGGACCCGGCTTGTATAGTGAGATATCTGAGTGCTACGTGGCTAGAGATCCATGTGACCCACCTGGGACACCAGAGGTGGTTGTCATTACAAGAGACCATGTCACCCTTCAGTGGGCAAAACCCAAGAGCGATGGAGGGAGCACCATCACTGGCTACCTTGTAGAAAAGAAGGACCTGCCAGATGGTAAATGGATGAAGGCCAATTTCATCAATGTTATTGAAACCCAGTTCACGGTCACAGATTTGACCGGTGGCGATAGGTACGAGTTCAGAGTCACTGCCAGAAACGGTGCTGGTGTTTGGAGCAGTCCTTCCAGGAGTACAACTGTGACCGCCGAGGATGTCATAGAGGCCCCAACCATATCCTTGGATGCTAAGTACAACAGCACGTATGTGATTAAGGCTGGCGACACCTTTACTATTGATGCCAACTATTTAGGAAAGCCACTCCCACAAGTCAGGTGGCTAAAGGATGGAAGGGAAATCGATAAAAGTACACCCAAAATGGACGTCAAAACCGACCTCACCCGCACAATTCTGACTGTCAGGGACAGTGCACGCGTGGATGGAGGAAACTATGCCTTAAACGTCAATAACATGGGCGGAACTAAAACTGTTCCGGTAAATGTTAAGGTCCTGGATAGACCGGGTCCTCCAGCTGGACCTCTCAAAGTCAAAGTGGTCAGTGCAGAGAAGTGCACGCTTTACTGGAACCAGCCCATGAATGATGGTGGAGCCAGTGTGACCCACTATGTTATTGAGAAGAGGGAAACTAGCCGTGTCTCCTGGACTGTAGTCGAGCCATCAATTGAAAGTCTCAGTTACAAAGTGAATAACCTGGTGTCCGGCAAAGAGTACATATTCAGAATTATTCCGGTCAATAAATATGGTGTTGGTGAACCCCTTGAGTCGGATCCCTTCGTGGCACGAAACCCTTTCACAACACCGAGTTCACCATCTGCCCCTGAAGCGAGTGCCGTTACGGGGGACTCTGTACTGTTGACGTGGCATAGGCCAGAAAGTGATGGCGGATCAGAGATTGATGGGTACATCCTTGAGAAACGTGACAAAGACGGAATCAGGTGGTCTAAATGCAACAAGAGAAGGCTGAATGATTTGCGTTTCCGGTGCCCAGGACTCAGTGAAGGACATTTCTATGAGTTTAGAGTATCAGCCGAGAATGCTGCTGGCGTGGGTGCACCCAGTGTTCCGAGTGAATACATTAAGATTTGTGAAGCTACGTACCCACCAGGACCTCCCACCAACCCAAAAGTCACTGACCACTCCGGCACTACTGTGTCTCTGGCCTGGTCCAAGCCCATCTTCAATGGTGGATCAACCATAACAGGATTTGTAGTCAAGATGAAAGAGGCTACAGACGATGACTGGACAACATGCATGCCCCCAACTGGAGGGGAGGACACCACATACACCGTCAAGAGACTGAGAGAGAATGCAGAGTATAATTTTCGTATTTGTGCAGTAAACCTTGCTGGCCATGGAGAATATGTGGATCTACCTGGCCCAGTGATGGCTGCAGAAAAACTGGAGGCACCTGAGATTGAGTTGGATGCTGAGTTACGAAAGATTGTGAACGTTCGTTCCTGTTCTACCCTACGTCTTCTGGTTGCCATTAGAGGGAGGCCAGATCCAGAGGTCAAATGGTCAAAAGCAGAGGGCCCTCTCAATGAACGCGCTCATATTGAGGTAACCAGCTCCTACACTGAGTTACTGATTGAAAATGTCAACAGACTTGACTCAGGCAAGTATGTGTTGACACTTGAAAACTGCAGTGGATCCAAGTCAGCCTTCATCAATGTAAGCGTGCTGGATACACCAAGCGCACCAACAAATTTAGTGGTTAAGGATGTAAAGAGAGACTCAGTATCCATTACGTGGGAGCCACCTCACATTGATGGAGGTGCAAAGATCTCACACTACATTGTTGAGAAGAGAGAGGAGGCCAGAATGACATTTACTGCTGTCTGTAGCAACTGTGTAAGGAACTCATGCAAGATTGGAAATCTACAAGAAGGAAGCTTTTACTCTTTCCGGGTGCTTGCTGTGAATGACTTTGGTGTTGGACTTCCATTGGAGACAACTGACAGCGTCAAGATATCGGAGGCTCCATTGTCTCCTGGTAAAATCACAGCAGAGGATGTTACCTCTAACAGTGTCAGACTCGTATGGGAGAAGCCGGACCACGATGGAGGAAGCAAAATCACATGTTATATTGTGGAGATGCAGGCCAAGGAAGATGACACGTGGACAGTGTGTTCTGAACTCAAAGCACTAGAAACTACAATAAATGGGCTCACAACAGGAAGGGACTATTTCTTCCGAGTGACCGCCATGAATGATCAGGGAAAGAGTGAGCCTAAGCCCCTGTTGACCCCTGTTTCTATAAAAGACAACAATGTTGGACCTATCATTAATTTGATGTGCACCGCATTCAGTGTAAGAGCAGGAAACGATCTGAAAATCAATGTTCCCTTTAAAGGTACACCACAACCAGAGGTGGTTTGGGTAAAAAATGGTGAAATACTTAAAGAGACAAATAGGGTAAATGTACGTACATCTGAGATTTCCTCTGAAATAACCATTAAAGAAGCAATTAGAACGGATGTAGGAGAATACAAGATCAAATTGACCAACTCATCTGGATCAAAATCAGCAAACATATTTGTGAATGTTCTTGAAACCCCTGGACCGCCAAGTGACCTCAGTATTGATGAGGTCAGCGCTGACTTTGTTTCTCTTTCATGGCAGCCTCCATTGTACCGTGGTGGCTGTGAAGTCGATAACTATGTTATCGAGAAGAGAGACACAACATCCTCCACATGGCAAACTGTATCAGCTACGATGGCTAGAACGTCGATCAAGATCTGCCGTCTTACTCAGGGCACAGAATATCAGTTCCGTGTCGCAGCAGAAAACCGATATGGGAAGAGTAGCTTTGTTGACTCCGAACCGGTTGTTGCCCAGTATCCCTTTGAACCTCCAGGCCCTCCAGCCTCTATCCATGTCGCCAATGCCTCAAAATCTGTCATGCTAGTCGAATGGAGCCAGCCAGAGAGTGATGGAGGAAGCCCAGTGACTGGCTATCACATTGAATACAAAGACCAAAGCAGCATCCTTTGGATAAAGTTAAACAGAATTCCTCTCACTGAGAACCAGTTGAAGGTCACAAGCATTCAAGAGAGCCTGATATATGAGTTCCGTGTTTGTGCTGAAAATATGGCAGGAGTTGGGCCCTGCAGTAAGGCTTCTGAACCTGTGGCTGCACGAGATCAGTGTGATCCTCCAACAAACCTCACAGTCACCAGCATAACCAGTAGCTCCATTTCCCTCTCCTGGGACAAACCACAATATGATGGTGGTGCCAAAATAACCGGTTACATCGTGGAACGCAAAGAGCTCCCACAGAGCTGTTGGCTCAAGTGCAACTTTACAAATCTACAGGAGACCTGGTTTGACGTGACAGGCCTCACTGAGGATGATCAATATGATTTTAGAGTTATTGCCAAGAACGCAGCTGAACTCCTAAGTCCACCATCGAAATGCACTGGACCCGTCACAGCCACGCATGATGTTGATCTTCCAAATATTGTCGTTAATGATATATGTAACCAGGTGGTGGTGGTCAACGCAGGAGTGCTCCTGAGAATAGATGCTACTATCACAGGACGCCCCCAACCCATGGCATTCTGGTCTAAGAATAGCAGAAGAATTGACACCAAGGGAAGGTTCGAGATAACCTCCACAAAGACACAGACCTCATTACTTATCAAAGAAAGTACCAGAAAAGACTCTGGACAGTACATCCTGACTGTGCAGAACAGTGGTGGTACCACCTCTAAAACCTTCAGCTGCAAGGTGCTCGACAGACCGGGACCCCCAGCTGGTCCCCTGGCAATAACTGGACTCTCAGCGGAAAAATGCATCCTGAAATGGGGGCCCCCTACGGAGACGGGTGGGGCTGAAATAATGCACTACATCGTGGAAAAGTGTGAAACCAGCCGCATTGCGTGGACTCTGCTTCATGGGGACCTGACATCAACGACGTGCAAAATCACCAAGCTTCTCAAAGGAAATGAATATATGTTCAGGGTGAGGGCAGTGAACAAATACGGCGAGGGTGAGGTTCTCGAGAGCGAGCCTGCAAAGGCAGTGGATCAGTTCACCGTTCCATCGGCTCCTACTGACGTCGAAGTTACAAGCGCAACAAGCGAAGCCATGACCATCTGCTGGAGGAGACCGGCCACTGACGGCGGCAGCAGCATCAACGGTTACGTCATTGAAAAGAGGGAAAAGCAGGGTCTTCGTTGGACCCGTGTCAATAAAAAGCCTGTGTATGACCTCCGGGTTAAGGCTTCCGGCCTGCGTGAAGGATGCGAGTATGAATTTAGAGTCTTTGCAGAGAATGTGGCAGGGCTAAGTGAACAGAGTATGCCGTCCTCACTTACTTTGGCTGAGGATCCAAAGTTTCTTCCGTCCCCACCAGCAAAGCCCCTCGTCATCGAGTCCTCCAGGACCTCCATCACCCTGTCCTGGAACAAGCCGCTGTTTGACGGTGGAGCAGTGGTGACCGGTTACAGGGTGGAGTACAGGAAAACATCAGAGGACAGTTGGAGCGAAGATGTTTCAAACACAGAGAACACAGAGTTCACAGTCACTGGGCTCACATCCGGGGAGGAGTATGTGTTTGTCGTCAGATCTATCAACAGAATTGGCGTGAGTGAGTGCAGTCCTGAGACAGATCCGGAGGTTGCCATGGAGAGAGAGCAGAAACCCGAATTTAACATCAGCAATGAGATGCGCAAGGCGATCCTTGTCAAAGCCGGCAGCTCTTTCACCTTGACCGTACCATTTACTGGAAAACCTGCCCCAGATGTGAGCTGGGACAAGGCGGATGCAGACTTGAGAATCCGAGGACTCATCAACACGTCTAGCTCTATGACCTCCATCACAGTGGAACAGTCCACACGCGACGACTCAGGAAAATACATAGTGAAACTGCAGAATGTAGCTGGAACTGCAAGTCTTACCCTAAACGTAAGGGTTCTGGACTCCCCTGGTCCCCCGGCAAGCCTCGCCGTCAAGGATGTGACCATCAACAGTGTCACCGTTACCTGGGATGCGCCTGAGAATGAGGGAGGAGCCGCTGTGCAGAACTACCATGTGGACATACGCGACATCAGCAGGAAAGGATGGACCAACCTTACCAAGTCTTGCACACGTCTGTCCCATCGCGTCCCTGATCTGGTGGAGGGGGGCATTTACTTCTTCAGGGTGACCGCGGAAAACGAGTACGGGGTCGGAGTCCCAGCTGAGACCAAGGATGGAACCAAGATGATAGGTACTTCTGAATAAATATCATCACGCTCAAATCTTTATGTTCGGTTGCTAATATCTCATTCAATGTTTCAATTACATCAATTGTTTTTTTGTCATGTTTTGAAGGTTATTTATTGTATTAACTAAACAATTGATTTACTTTTTGTTTCAGAAACGACAAGCTTGTAGCTGGGAAATTCAACATTCTCCATTCACCAACAAATATATTATGGGATGGATGTGATGGAAATCGATTTGTCTTTTAATTATTATTACAAAGTGGCTTATATATAGTGGATGATAGGAATATTCTCCCAAAATGCAAATTTTTTTTCATTAATAGTGACACATTCTGGCACAATGTTTTTTAAATTGTACTCATACATATTTGTTTACTTTAGATGAAAAGATATATAGCTTGCATTCCTTCCCATAAGAAATGAGTGGATGACGATTCCTTTTGTTATGATATGTTATTAATATTTTGCCAGAGCCTAGGCCTATCCGGATTTGGATTGCTAAGTTTCTGTTCCTTACCTCTCCTATTTATAGAAACATTGACACTCCCTTGTACGTGTGCTATAACATTTGACATATGAAGGGAGTCGGGACACTTTTATTCTTCATGGCAAAAAACGATTTGACCACTTTTGAGATATGTATGCAAAACAATTTAAACGCATCAGTCACCCTTGATTTTCTGAGGGTATAAAACGATTGGTTTCATACTGAATAAGGTTTAACTTGGGGTAGGACTAACACAGTAGTATTGTCTCCCTGAACTGGAAGATACAATTTACTTGACAAAGGCTGGACAATGCATTCATACTATTCTATTGTATTGCGCCAAAAGAGGATATGCAAATAAAATTGCAAGCAACAATGACATAGTATGGAGAGTGTGCATGTGGAAATGCATGATCCATTAAACCACATTCGATTTGGTGCTGTTTCTCACATCATGTTGGGTTGAGGTGAGATTCACACTGTAAACCTCCTGCAATGCATTTCTGACATGCGCTCAACCGCTGAGCTACATGTAGGTGTCCACCATTAGGTTGGGACACCTAATAATATATAATTATTAATACATTATATATTCATTCTTCAATCTTTGTGCTATTTTAATGTGTGCCTTGGGACTGCTGCTTATAAACAAATGACTGAAAATAAGTTGGTCTTTAGTCAGAGACTAAGCTATTTGTGTTATTTTCGTTGGTACAAATGTATTTGAACGTTTTCGTCACAGAGTGAATACGCCATCTATTGGCGACTAGCAGCTATTGCTTCAATAAAAACCAAAGGAAATGTTTAGAACTTACTGGATCTCCTCTACATCAGAGAGAAGGTTCAGTGCTATGATTATCCTATGTTTTTGCCTAGCAAATATTATTAGGGAATTATATTTTGCAAGTGGGAACTATGACAATTTGGATTTAGAATAAAGCCCCTTGCGCCCAGGGGCCCACTGTCTCGCTCTCCGCGTTCCTCCGGCAGGGCCGAGCTCTCTGAGTGGCCAACAACGTGCGTCGCGACGAAAGTCGCATTGGCACGTAGGTCGCATTGGTCGCTGTGTTGGTTGCTCGTCTGGCTGCTTTCAGTCGTGTGGTCGCTGGCTGGCTTGGTCGCTCAAAGTCCCTGGGCGTTAATCAGTTAATTTGCATGTTATCAACGGGTTTTTTGCAACAGTTGAAGTAGCCTACCAGAAAACCATGCTCTCTGGTGATACCTACAGCTCTTTATTACTAATATTATTTAAATATTTTTCTATTGAAGTTGGCCTACAGTTTAAAATGATGAAATCTTTGCTCTATCAGTATCAATAAAATATATTAGTTGTAATTTAGTGTGTATTCAAATAATGTATTTTATATATTATATATAGCCTATTTGTTTTGTTAAATGTCATTAAGCCTAATAAGGTATATTATGTACGAAGTTCTTCGTAATAGTTTAATTTAAGTGTAAAGAGTGGATGTCAATAATACCACAGTGGTACAAGCGGTAGCGACGCTAGTTTAGTATTCAAGAGGGCGGGTCTTCGATTCTCTCAACGGCCAGATATATTTTTGTTCTTTTAGTCAAACTTATTGACGCAATCGGCCTCTTTCATTTTAACTAATTTTATAACATATATAAATAAATAGGCCTATTGGGCTATCAATATCTATTGTATTTACGTTTTTATTATACTGACGCACGTATATTTATTCTGTTCAATGAGATCTTAACTGATAACATAGGCTTTTGGTTGTGGTAGCAGTCATGGTGACAATGGCTGGCTGCCACAGGTCGCTCATTCAGCCATACCTCTGGTTGGTTGCGACCTATTTGCCACAAAAATGGTTGTGACGCTTTTATGGTCGTGACCTAGTCGGTCAGCCTGCCAGAGCCAGCAGCCAGCCGCAGCCAGCAGCCAGCGGCTGGCCTGTCGTCGCAGCCAGCCAGCCGATACCAGCCAGGCCTCGCAGCCCGTAATTACGTTGTATAATTATCATACCATAGTACTAAATCATACTAAAATGTTAAAATGGAAGAGGCCGATT
>OOFH01092653.1:0-15098 GCA_900323355.1 Merlangius merlangus
GGGGGGCGGTCCTGTGGAAGGGAGCATGGGTCAGAACCAAAGTCCATGTCCGTCAGAAAGTCAATGTTCAATTTTGTTCCAGCCGCCTGTACTGCAGCACCTTATGAGAAAAGCAGCCCTTGTAAACTTCTCTGTCATGGTCATACAGAAGCAGTTCCCTCATTTAATGATCCAATTCCAAACTTTGCATAGTTAATAGCAACAGTTTCTCAAATGAATTGTAAGAAACGTGTTGCTTATATCCTATGTTCAGGGTTAAGTCGTTTTTTTGCACTGTGTGGGTTTGATAATGATTATTTGGTAAAAACATTCTCTAGTTCTTCAAAGCCAATCAGGAGCCTTACGTCAGTATTAATGTGTGAAGATAGTCAGAAAAGGGTCAAACGATAGTCAAATGGATATGAATGTGACCCAGGATAAGGTTACTAGTACCAGGAATTCAGCTATCAAGCTAAAGACACATGGCTCACTGTCTCACAGCCTTCGAGTCTACGCTAACAACTGGTCAGCGCTGGCATCGGTTGGCTTCTCTTCGATATAAGGTGGTATGTGTGAGGTGGTCCCCCAGTGGCGGGCTGCTCGACTAGAGGCCTGGTCAACGGTTGGAGTCTGAGCTTTTCTGGGAATAGGAACTCCGGGATGTTAGTCCTAATATCTGTGAGTTCCTCTGTAACAGCCACAGAAGATAGTAACGGTTCCACTCTTTGACTCATGTTTGGGTTTAACTCCAGCCGGACGCAGACGCAGGACAGCGGAACAGGGGGGTGACGTGGGCCGGAGACCGAAGGTCATGAGTGGAGATAAGCAGCTTGCATCACAGGGTTGGTCATGCCTCCCTGTGATTTGAACAAGGTTTCCCAATGGCTATCCCCAAGTAGACAAGCCTCTAAGATCAGAGACCATTCAAACCTAATGCACTCAAAA
The DNA here is from genome assembly GCA_900323355.1 of Merlangius merlangus. Taxonomy (NCBI): domain Eukaryota; kingdom Metazoa; phylum Chordata; class Actinopteri; order Gadiformes; family Gadidae; genus Merlangius; species Merlangius merlangus. Next base: position 925 of record OOFH01092653.1, read on the forward strand.
CCAAGGAGGCAACAATGGGAGTAAACAGGGATAAAAACTGCAATGATCTATTTATATTTATGATCAATGAGCTATCTCTTTCTCTCTCTCTCTCTCTATATATATATACACAGTATATACAGTATAAATGTATATATATAGTATAATTGATTCTTTACTATAATGTCTACATATGCTGCATATGGTGATGTCCTTTTAGCCAGAGAATCCCATGTCAGGAAAGAATGCTTGTTCATGATGCAGTGTGGACGAGAGACACTTGAGAGCTATGTAGAGCATGGTGAGAGAGCGAGGGCAAGAGGCATTGGACAGGACTCGACAGGAGGGAGAACCTCACTCGACGTCTGCTTAGTTTGGCACAACATGCGTCATACTCAGGTGAATCATTGCTGGCTTTCCTTCCTCGCTATCTTGGATGGAACCCGTCCCTTCGAGATAGCCCTCCGTGATTGGTCTTCCCAGAGACGCAGCGGTGAGGGGAGGGGCCAAGAGAGTGAGGGGAGTGGAGATAAACGCTTTAACCCTTGTATACCTGCTTTGGGGTTTTGAAATACTTATTGCCAATGCATTAAAATTGTATTCTTACTGGTTTGGGGTTTGGGAAAAATATGTGTCTGGGTTTTTTATATACAAACTTAATTTTTCTAATTAACGTAATTGGAAATTGGAAATTGGAAATTCGTATTTTTGTGACTCTTTAGGGAAATATTTGCTAAGGAAGAACAGTAGGCGGTGGGAACAAATTTAGTATATTGTCATAGCATATTTTTAATTAGTAGTAGTACACATAGTACACAATACCTCAGAATCATAAAAAGAATATGTGCATTTGGACACTTAAAATATAACATGACTTATTAAAAAAGATTACAATAAAAAAACAGAAATGTCAAATGCAAAAGGAGATGAAAGTAAAAAGTCCTTCAAAAATAAAAATAACACTGTGCGTAGCAAACACATAAGAGTGAAAAGTGGAAATCGTTTAAAACAAACTCAAGTACAGTTTGTGTGTATCGACCGGACAAGAGGTTGATAACTATGGTTGCAGATAAAGGTTATTAGTAGTTCATACACACCTGTCCGTCCATTCTGTGGTATTTACATAACAATTGGGTCATCATAAAACTTGCCGGAAGATGAACTTGTTTAAGATATATCTTATTCCTCTTTTTTCCTGATTTCAAGGAAAGTGCGGGTGCTAATAATCTTTAGTATAAGAGTATAACATTCTCGTTTTTTGGAACAATATTGCCTAAGGTATTCTTAATGTCATCAATCAGGTGATAAAAACTGTAAGAATATTTGAATTGCAATGTGGACATTGGCAATATAGTACAAGAAATCGTAAGACAACTCTTTTAGACGTCACTTTCCAGTTATGTGCAAAGAAAAGTGGATTTGTAAAAACTATATCTCAACATTTATCGAGGAATTGCCAGGCCAATATAATAGCCATTGTATCCAGCACTTCCTGAAACTAATGGTAGAGTATGCTGTCCTGAAAGAGATCATCATGTTCAGCAGTCCAGGCCAATTTCAAGAGCAGCTCTTCATCTATACAGTTAACCAGTGTGTAAACTAGCAAAATAAAAGTTTTTTAGCAGCAAATAGAACTGTGATATCAATAAAACAACTGTTTACCAGACTTTATATTAAGTGACGTATTAGGTATGTACATCGATATTGCAGTGTGGAACTAGACTGAATCAAACCCGTTAACATCTATATGGCCGAGTAGGTGGACTAGAGATAACAATATTCATGTTTTTGCTATTATCTTATAAAGTACAGCTACTACATTTGGATATTAATTTCCTCTCCAGTTAAACCCAGTCTTTGCCGACGAACCGAATGTTTAAAGTCTTTTATATCTGATACCACACAGCGCTAACAGTAACATAATCATTCTCATATCGTACACATATCGTAAATCGGTACTTCCGATTCCATCAAGCCCGGGTCACATTGTCCTAGCACTGCACAAGACCGAACCGTAATATCCCCAAAGAGAGCGAGAGAGACAGAGCATCAGCCCGAGAGGGAGATCTCATAGTCACTGAACGACAGTGAGGTGCAACCCACTTTCCGCATGTTCTTGGCGTTAGTGATCCTCGCCAGCATGTCCACGGGCTTCTCAAAGTACTGGACCAGCGCGTGCTCCGTGAGCACAGAGGCCAGGAACTGCTCGAACGTGATGGCCCAGTCCTTGTCGATGCTGGTGCTGTGGGGAAGGCTTCCTCTGTCGCCACGCTCCCCGCCGTCGTCGCCACGCCGATCCGCGTCGCCGCCACCCCGATCAGCGTCGCCGCCGCCTCCTCCTCCTCCTCCTCCTCCTCTGTCCCCTCCGGAGTCGTCGTCGTCGTCGTCGTCCTGGTGGTTGCCGTGGCTACGCACCAGCACAGTGTCGTCGGCGATGTCCTCGCACTGCAGCTTGTTGTCATCCAGCTCGTGGGAGCCGGCGCTGAGCACCGAGTAGGAGGAGACGGACGTGTCGTCCTTCGTCTCGTCGTCCGACGTCAACATGGCCGCCGCCGACGACAGCGTGCCCGCCTCCTTGGGCGACGACTGGTCCTCCTCCAGCCTCACGTCCTGCAGCGGCGCCATCTGTTCTTCTTCTTCTTCTTCTTCTTCTTCTTCACCGTCCCCGCTCTCCGTGCTCGTCTTGCTCTCGTCCGAATCGGCGTCGGCGGTGAACAAAGTCTCGTTCAGGCGTGTCTGTTGGAAAGCCCCAGCTTCCGCGGGCCCCTGGGAGCGTGCGGAACAGGCCGCTGTGGGGCGGTCTGGCGGTGGGCAGCCCTCCCGGTCCCGGTCCTCGTGGTCCTGGCCTCGGGGTCCGGGGCAGCAGAACATCTTGCCGACCTCGCCCATCTCCAGCAGCAAGCTGGTGACGGTGGCCGTGGCGTGGTACAGCTCCTGCTCCGCCAGGTCCTCGCTAAACATGCTGTACAGCGTCTTGCACAGCTCAATGAACTGGCCCTGGAGGCCAGAGGAATACAATAGTCAGCAGGGCTCTGCAGACTGGGCATCGCAGCAGAGGAATAGGATTTGCCGACATTCTTACTAAAACTTTTTCTTTTGTTCAAGTTGAATTTGATAATGTGCATGTTCGAAGACTCCAATACTGTAACAAGGAGCAATATGCATAGAGAAATGTTCGTTCTCTCTAGTTTCTGACATGTTAATGAGAAGGTATTGCTTATTCAACTGCACTTTGTATAAGCTGGGTCATGGGGCCAAAGATGCTGTGACTCGCTGAGGTGGCTCACAGGCAGTAGGCAATAGGAAACCCCTACAGTATTATGTATAGGTCAATAGCAACACCATACCGACTGGTATTGACAGGTATGGATGAAAGGTCCTCACCTGGTTCAGTTTGGGTAGGCTTTTTGTGGATTCTGGATTGGATTTGGAATCCTGGTTCCATATCTTCAGATAATGGCGATAATCTGACGTCTGCAGTTTCTTCACTGTAGTTGAGAGCAACACACGATATTACATTCTACCGGTAATAACAATTGCAATGAGATAATGTATATTGTATGAGTATTTCATACTCATACAGTACTTTTCAGAAATACATTTTTTGTATTCAGAATACAAAGTATTTCTTCATGTGAAAAATATCTTCTATGTTTGAAAATTCTTTTTTTTTTGTTCAAGGTCATTTTTGGTCACTTGACTATGTTACCCTTTTCAGTCTTGAACGTAACTCTGACAAAGCCATCGTCCTTGCCCTTGCGGTCGTTACCTGGGAGGAACGTGGTAGACATTCAAGATAAATATTCCCAGAGAAATAGCATGGACATTTTCAAACACCGGAGTTTGTTTCAGGCCATCTTTGTGGGCCTCCAAGTTTCTATAATAGATTGTGAAAAACTTCACTAAAGTGGTGTCAGTTTAGTCCTAATAGTTGAATTGTTCTTTATCTCACAAAACAAACTGTCAGCAATAAGGCCACTGAGAATCAAGAGTAAAGTAAATGTAAATCTGGTTATCCTGCACAGAAGCTGTAATCCTGCCACCTACCCATTGATGTCTCTGGGCTGATGTCTTCAAAGAAGTATTGGGTGGCTTCAAAAGCAGAGTCTGGTTCGTCAGTGCTGACATCTGCAGGAAACCAATAGCATTGTGTAAGCGTCTCTGTGCGGCTCCCTATGATATTCAACCCCATAGGCGACGTCTCATCTACATAATGTGACTTACATTGGAAAACTATTTTTGTTAAAGGGGACATATTATACCATCAGGTGTGTGTGTAATGAGCCTTTACAAGCCGTTTTGAAACTTTCAATTCAAACAAGTCAGTAAGGTGCAGGTAGGGGTTAGAGCACCTTGCTAAAGGATGTCTACGGTTAGGTTTTGTGGACATTGGGGATGTACAGTAATTACTCACCAGGTAAAACGTGCATCTTATACAGAATCTTCAGTTTATCTGTCAGGTCCCCATAGCACAGAACACCTACCAACACAACACACCAACAGCTTGATTTGGTGAACTCACCCAGGGCTCTAAAAACCGATCTGTTATGGTGGCTTAACCTAGCATAGGTGCCTCAAAGCAGCATAACTAGTATCAAACCTGGATCCTCACAGCAGAAATAATTAGACTTGTTCTATGTCCTACAACACAAAACATACACCTAAACACGCACATGCACACACACACACACACACACACACTTACTCAGGCCGCTGATGAACTCGCGGAAGTTAATGAGTGCGTCTCCGTTGTGGTCGAGCAGGCGGAAGAAGCGTGCGGCCAGGGGGTCAGAGTGAGCCTCGTTGGCCCAGGGGAAGAGCAGCACGAAGAGGCCCCTGAACTGCTCCGCGTTGATGCGGTACTGCTCTAGGTAGGGCAGGCTGGGGTCGTGGCGCTCCGACAGGTTGGTGCCCCCTCCCCAGTAGCAGCTGGTCAGGTGCTCCGTCTAACGAGGCAGAGGGAAGGGGGCCAATTAAAAACTAGATGCAGAAAAATGGCAGTTGACGTTAATATCCTATGAAGAGTGAAGGAAGACCTAGCCTGCCGGTCTTAAATGCAACTTGAAGGGAATGGCAGTTGAAATACATCACATTGAGACTGAGTATATCAATATTTAAAAAAAGGTACAATATACAATACCCTTATATACCAGTAATTGTACCAAAACCGAATCGTTTTATACTCATTAAGGATGAAGGGGTAAATGGCTTCATACTTCTGTTGTTAGCTCCGCTCCTGTTAGCTGAGTTTGTGTTAGCGCATGTTTAGAACAGGCTTAGCGGCTAATGCCGTAGCTTTAGCCTTGCGAGTCAAAAGCAAACAAAATCTGCTTTGACTTGTAAACCATACTAGGGTGTTACCATGACAACGTGTCAGTTGTTGGAAATGGCAGTGAAGCAAAGTATGCCCTATGAAAATGATGTGCCAGTCACTCACCTTGAACAACACAAATAGCTCCTCCAGTTCATCAATACCGAAGGGAGTCTCCGTCACAATAGTACGGACCTAAAACACGGCCAAAAAGTATTGCATTGACAGGAGAAAAATAAAGAATACAGCTAGTTGTTGATGCAGTTTATGTGGCATTGCTCCGCAAGATTTGCTTAAATCTTCCTTCCAAAAATCTTTTGTAATCTAATTAATTAATATGCATTAATATAATGCTGCTACGTACCACGTTGCGCTTGGTTGTGTCCTCAATGGTCTGGATGACTCTCAGTCTCTGTTTGAAACGCATCTGCTCAATCACATCCGCACGGATAGAGCCAAACTTCTACAAAGACAATAAACAGAGGAAAAGGTATTTAATGTGGTAGTTCATTGTTGTTCATTTGTTTTGAGCCAAAATTGTGGTCAATATGAATGACAAATACATGTATTTGGACCCCAAAATCAGACATTAATGAACACAAATAAATGGAAACCAAGTAACAATCATTATCATTGTTGAAGGGACAACGCTAATGTGGAAGGAACAATAAATCCATGCAAAAATTACAACACAAACATGATGGCAAAAACAGTTTGAAGGCCATTTCCTCTTAATTCCAATACACTTATTGTGAACAAAAAGTGTGTTCAAAATGGCTGCCAGACACTGGATTATCTGTTTATGGTGGTTAACCAAGATCAAACACTACTTTGATGACAAAACTCCAAAGGCAAGAAATCATTTTTGGATACAACTAGAAAAAACAAATCTTTGTTCTCGATGGTTTTGGCTGCTAGTTTAGCGGGTTTTGTTCACAGAGTGACAGCAGGACCAATCATAGCGGGTGGATGTTGCAGGTGAGGTACAGACCTCGTAGGAGCTGCGGACCAGCTTGAAGATGTCCACCTCCGGGTGTGGTTCACCGTTGTCTGTGAGGAGGGAGTGGAGGTGAGCGATGGGTGGGAGGGTGCTGTCCTTGTTGGTCACACTGTCCAAGTACCTGAAGATGGATATGAAATGGTATTGTTACCCCACTCACTTTGGTAGAACTATTAAGTGTTGCCAGGATCAGTTGACAATGCAAAAACATCTTGACTAAGGAAGTCTTCCAAACAGAAACATTAAGTGTTGCCCAGATTATTAAAAACATCTTTAGTACGGAGGACTTTAAAACAAGAACTAACAACTATGATTCCAATTTCATGGAAATAAAACATTTGAATGAAAATAACCTTTTTTTAAACCACATCATTAGATGTGAACAGAAAAAAACATTGATCCTTTTTCGGACCTAACCCATTTTAATCCTTTAGATGGCGGCAAACTCACAGGTATAGCTTGGCTAGGGGAACCTCTTTAAGTTCTGCATTTTAACAACAAAGCCGTCTCTATTGGAGCTCTATCATGGGGTCTTCATAACAAGACGGCGTCCTCCTCACCTGCCCAGCACGGTCATGGCCTCGCCGTCGTCCTTGCACCCCAGCAGCTGGTGGATGTTGGCGTGCAGCACCGACAGTGCGAGCTGGAAGATGACCTTGATGCCCTCGTAGAAGAAGCAGTCCACCACCACCACGGCGCTCTCGAAGGGCATGACGGACAGGAAGAGCGTGAGGAACCAAGACAGGGAGATGGTGGAGATGACGCCCAGGTCCTGCATGCAGTCGTACAGCTGGGGCACGTACTCCCGGGCCAGCTCCTCAAACACCCCCTGGTCCACCAGCGCTCCTATGAACGAGGAATAGAAGGCCGGGGAACATGAGGAGATGAGACAAACGCAAAAGATATTGATCATAGGTATTAGTTATCGGGTTAGCCGCCACATTAGCAAGGAGCATTCAGCCAGGCGCGCTAGCTAGGTTTGATTCTCTGCCTGAACCCGGGGCCTGTTAGTTCATACAAGCATTGCATTCAAGCATTTCAAAGAAAATGTATTTATCAAATGTAGCAAAGGGGACGGGCTGATGCTGGACTGGCACATGTTTTTTTTTAAGCTCTAGCTTGCTGTTATGTGCAAGCAAGGCGTGATAGCTAAGTAAGTCATGGGGTATATAGCCAGGCATGTGAGCTGTGCTGCATTTGCCAGCACATCCACTGTAGTGCTTTACCAAGACACGTTAGCAAGGCACATTAGCAAAGCTTCCACTTCTAAGTACTACAAAAGACTCAAAAACTCACCTGTTCAGAGTTCATCTCGACTCTGCATAGCTACCCAGCCCCTTCCAGCCACCATTGTATGTTGCACGTCCTGGCACTTAATGTACGCACTTAATCTACATTGCACTTATTGATAGTACTTAATTGTGTAACATCTGCAGTAGCTGCTAGCATTGCTGTACACGGGGAATGGGTTAGCCTAGCGATTGTTAGTACTTGCACTTGGATCTATGAACATCTTTACTGTACTGACAGCGATATATTGTTTCACTTCTTATGACAAATGTACTTATTGTAAGTCGCCTTGGATAAAAGCGTCTGCTAAATGCCCTAAATGTAAATGTAGGAATCAGGTGTGTGTCTGGCTCAGTGTTGCCAGATTGGGCCAGATTCCCCGGCCAATCTGGCCCAATCTGGCCCAATCTGGCCCAATCTGGCAACACTGGTCTTGCTCTCAGAGGTTGTGTGGGTTGGTGAGTTGTGCTCCCCCTGACTCCCTCTCTCTCTAACAGGGGGTCACACGCCCTCCGGCTAAGGGGACAGCTAACCGCTACGCCCCTGTGGCCGGACATTTCTTCTTCCCCCTACTGCAGAAGCACGACAGGTAGGACCTCTCCAGGGTGTCACAAAACTGCCTGGACACACACCTGCGCACTACAGTCCCTCTGAACGTCACCTTCATCTCCCATAGGCCACAGGTGACCTTCGACCTTTTGGGCAGCGACCACCTAGTTCTTGGACGGCTCATCCACACCCTGGGACTCCTGGTGCACCTGGCGGTCAACGCTCCGGTGAGCAGCCAAATTACAAATTATAGACAAGTTATTAGCATGGCTGCCCACTGGGGGGCGCTGAACTCACACACAGAACACAGAGGACTGAAACGAACATTTTCTAACGTAAACAGTTTAGATATTCAATCTATAAAATGTTCTTGTTTTGTGTGCTCTTTGATCATGTCTTATCAGTTGTTCATATATAAATTCAACATATATTACACAAACATAATAAATCCTGCCATGTAAAATATATTAAAAAAATATATATTCATCTATTTACAGCAAGAAAACAGTGCTTGTATTCAGTTGTGCTCTTCTCTTCTCTGTTGTGATTGGCTGCTGCAGGTGGCCCCTCAGATGGGCCGAGCACTCCTGGACTTCATTTGGGCACTGCGTTACCACGCCGACCAGTAAGTAGGTGTAGATTTGATGGGGGGTGTCCAGGGCTTCTCAACCCCTCTAACCGACCTTTGACCCGATCTCTCTGTGATAGGATGGTGAGGCGGGGTGTCCTCTTCGCTGTCTGCTCCGTCTTTCTGAGCATGCCCAGTGAGAGCCTCCTGACGGAGCTCAGCGAGACGCTGTTTGAGACCCGCGCCTGGCTAGCAGGTAAACATTAGCTTATACCGCCGTGTTTGTATCAGAGCCTGGCTGGTAGGTAAATGCTATGTTAGATGTTTATTGTATTTTATTCTTCTCTGTTCTGCTCTATTGTCCAACCCTTCCTGCTCTTCTGCCCAACCTGTTTCCTCCACCTGTATTGAACATACTCATTTTGGGTCAAACTCATGCATAGTCAACACTGCTGCCAAGATAACAGGGCTCCAAACGCACAGGTCTTCAAACACCCACGCACGCTAGCCAGTAAAAGCAAGGCTGTTCATTATGCAGGTATAGGCTAAGTTAGCTTCTGAACGGCTATGTGTGCCGTTTGTGATGCTCTAGCACTCAGGGCATGTAGGCTAGTAGGTAGCTGCTAAGTCACCTCAGACAGCAGCTGCTAGACATCAGAAAGTGACGTCCCCACTTTGCACGCACATGGACCCACACACACTCACACACGCGCGCCCAGCTGCGGAGACTTCTGGGAAATGTGTTCCAGGTGAGTGTTCCAGGATGTCCTGTGCAGACCAGCAGTGACAGGATTAGCTCATCTTCCGTTAGATTCAGCCTATTTATTTTGTACTTTGAACACTCCAGGGATCACATCCTCAGTTTTAAATTGAAGGAGAAAAGAGGATTCAGTCAGGAAATTACCAGAATAACTATTTTAATATTAACTCATAACACATACTTCTCTCCAGAGTTAGTGAATTCAGATACATGTTATTAAGGAGCTGGTAGGGGTTAGGCATCTGGCTCTATGTAGGATGCTAACTTGTAACTTTAAGAACAATAGTTATTATTAGTTGATATTATATATTATATATAATACTTTTTAAAGCATCCTAATCAACAATTGTTTTGAGTTCGACCCAAAAACGATTTTATGTAAATGCATGTCCTGTTGAGTCTCTGCTAGCCTGACAGGGGGAACTATGTCTAAATAGTCCTGTCTCTCTCTAGACGTGGCTGAAGCCGATACAGATGCCGACTGCAGGAGTCTGGCCGTTCAGAGCCTGGTTCTCCTGGAGAAGAGTCTGAAGAGACAGCTGGAGGCTCCATGAAGCTCACGCCTGGGTCTGGAGGATCTCTCCCCCTCCAGCCCTACAGGAGGGATTGGTTCGCTGAAATGATTTGAAGTACGGTCGGTTGTAAAGTGGAGAGAACTGTGATCCTATTTTAGGAAGAGCTCTATGCCCCATGGATATATCTTTATTTTTTGTACAATAAAAAACATTCCATAATACTGAGCCTTTTGCTTTGATACACAACCCGTGGCTGTGGAGAATGGACACCTGGTGGATGTGTGTTGTTGCCGTGCCCACGGGCGGTTGTCGTGCCAGCGTGCGGTTGCCATGACAGTGAGTTGTATGTTGTGACCCTCCCTGATTCTTTGGTCATGACCAAATTGCCATAGCAAAGGCACTCACTCACTCACTCGCAGGACCCTGCCTTGGGTTAAAGCGTCGGACAACACCAACCCTCGCATCCTAAGAGGACCACCACTTGGTCGGGTTGAAATTATTAAGACTGAATCACAGGATACTCTTATTGTGCTAGAGCAAAGGATGTCCTCTTTGACCACTTCCTGTGAAGAAACATCTCCCTCCCTGCACTGCATCGTGTTTATGAAGGATGTCCTGGGCAGCACTCACCCAGACACAAGAAGTACAGTCCAACACAAACTATTCCAGGCTTAACACTTAGGATATGTAAGGAGGAGGATTAGGGCCACGTGATAATTTTTTTAGTTCTGAGTTCAAAGCCAGAATTCAGGTTTTTTAATTCAGAAATCTTAATCTCAGTATTTCAACTCACATTTGACCCTAATCCTCTTCAGTAGGTATGGGCTTGTTTTTATGATCCATTGGCTGAAATGGTTACGGTAATGTTGATTAAACTGATGATGGTCTGCGCCCTCCACCTGTTGATTGGTCCATGGAGATCAAAGCCCAAAGACGGATAAGTGTGCCTGAGTATAGTTTAAACGGTCTGGAGTTCATATCAAAGTTCCATCTACTTCATTCTTCCATCACACACGTGTCAACATTCATTAACTATAACACTGTTTTAGTTTCTCTACTTATATGACTTAATTTATTTGTTTTTGTCATTATTTATTTTACTAATGATGCTGGTAATTTTTTTAAATATTTTTATTTTTACGTCTTTATTTACTTTATCTTGTATTTTTACTGCTATGTGAGTGTTGAGGAATCAAGCCTAAGAATGTTACTCTTGTGTAATAAAAGTTACTCTGATTCTGATTCTGAAACGTGGATAAACGATCAGACTTTTATCAATGACTGTAGCCCCGCCCCTTCAGCGTCAGAAGTGGTTGTCAGGGTGACGGGAGACCGACCCCGCCCCCTGCAGCGTCAGAAGTAGTTGTCAGGGTAACGGCAGAGCGACGCTTTTTCGCGCACCTACGGCGCTAAACACTCATCATAAAGTGATGCCTTGCTCCGGGTTTTAGTAGATTAAAGCTATCTGACCTCGACAGAAAGGCGAGGACTGTCCGCAGGTAGCAGTGTGATGATCTCTCTGTCGTATGAAGTGGTTCATATTATTATAATTGTTATGTTCACTCCAATAAGGGTTAGCCTCTGATGCTAACCTTAGCTAGCTGTCATGCTAACTACATCAGTGGATTAGTGTCACGTTGTTATTGTTATTAATAACATAACTTGTTATTATCTTAGTGTATACTCGAGCCACACGTGAGAGGTCGAGCCACGGTGTATCGTGCATTGCATCTTTTAAACCTATTCAAACAGTGCATACCGTGAATGCTAACTTGTGTGTCTGCTAGTTAAAGAATAATCCTTCATGTAATTTACCTCTGTACCTCAGCTTCATAACGTGATGTGTAAGGATTGTATCAGTAAGACTATTAGAATTCATTCTATTCATGAGCTTCAAAGGTGTGCCAATGTGTGCTGGGATGACTTTAACCTAATACAGTTCGAATGTTACGGTGACTTAACGTTAGTACTGTATACTATTTAGCACTATATACTACTAGAAAGTAGTATATAGTACTAATACTAATGGAATTATATAATGGGAGGGAACCAGCTGCTAGTTATAGTGTAGTACTAATGTGGGCTAACTTGTTTGCAGTCTTAACCGCTAGATTGAGGCGAGGTTAAACACTGCTCCGTTTTGCAGAGTGGCCCACCCATGGCGGTGTACTTCGACCACCGCATCGAGGCCCCTCCCAGCAGCGGGGTGCCCTCCCAGCTGGCATGGCACCCCAGGCACCCCATCCTGGCCGTTGCCTCCAGCAGCTCAACGTCCGGAGGCAACGTGGACCTCTACCTGCAGCAGGTGAAGGAGCAGTCAGAGAGGCCCTGTGTAACATACTGCTGCCATTTGTATCAATGATTCGTAACATACTGGGATGATGTATAATATACTCTGATTATGTGTAACATACTCAGATTATGTGTAACATTCTACTACAGGGTGTTACAGACTTTGAGGATGTGTAACTTACTCCAGTAGTTTTTGTAATGGTCACCTCAAATGCTTGGTAGTTGGTTGGATTGTATAGTGGCAAGTATTTTGAATATTCACTGGCCCCCACAGGTGCTAACAAAGGCGCTAACAAAAAATAATCCAAAACAAGTACAATAGTCAAGTCAAGTCAAGTTTATTTATAAAGCACATTTAAAAACAACAGTAGTTGACCAAAGTGCTGTACACAAATACAATATAAAAACAAGACAAAAAAAAAATCTGTATTAAACGCCAATGTAAATAATGTAAGTCTTTCGTTGCGTTTTGAACTGGTCGACAGACTGGGCAGTTCTCAGGCTCAGGGGGAGACTGTTCCAAAGATTAGGAGCGGCCACAGCGAAGGCTCTGTCGCCTTTTGTGTTTAGTCTGCACCTAGGTACATCCAGCAGCACCAATAGATAGACTTATTGAAAATGTCTCTCTCTATACTAGCTGAACACGTACATTCGTACCCGGTATGTCGTCAGTACCTGTGTAGGTTGTGTATATCTAGGAAGTTGACCGGTGGTTGTTCTGCAGGGGGAGTTTGTGGAGAGCTGCCACCTGGAGCGTCCAGACCAGGCCACGGTGCTGCGCTGGCACCCCATGAAGCCGCTGCTGGTGCTGGGCTGGGAGAGCGGCGAGGTCCTGCTCCTCTCGCACCCCTCTGGGGAGCAGAACCCCCTGCCCCCCACGCACGCCGCCCCCATCACCCTGCTGGAGTGGAGCTGCTCCGGGAGCCGCCTCGTCACCGGGGACCAGGTGAGAGCCACCGTGGAACCCACACACGGTCAGCACAGAACCTTTCTCTGAGATGGGAAGCAAGAAATGGACAAAGAACGATGTAATTTATGAGGAAAAATGGTGGGTTGACGCTTGCTCTCGCTTTGAGATCTGAGGACACCGGGCATGGCGCGTTCGATGGCTCGGTCTACAAAACATTTAGCTAAATAAACTAATAGTCCAAACTAGAAGAACCTTTCATTGATTGTGATGCTAGTGTTCACCAACCACTAGAAGCACCTTCCATTGATTGTGATGCTAGTGTTCACCAGCTCAGGTGCTTGAACACTCACTGGACGCTAATCACTCTGCTTAAGCCCACCAGTAAGACGACCACTACATCCTCAATGACCAAACCCCATTCCTTCCTATATTGCTGCCCCAATTGGTGCCCCAATACCAAATTTTACCAAAAATGTGTTTACGAAAAGCGTCACAACATGGAAGAAGAATTCCCTCCAACGGAGATGTCCCAGTGTTTTAAGCTCTTGTTTCATTCCTGTCCCAAAGCTGGACTGTAGCTCCTGTTTAACCAGTGTAATGTGGTGTGTTTAGACGGGCGTGTTGGCAGTGTGGAAGCTGGACGCCAGAGGACGAGTACAGGGAACCCCCCTGGTGAAGCACGACTACGGCAAAGCTCTGAGCTGCTGCATCTTCAGAGCCCCGCCTCCCGCAGAGTATGTACAACACGCCCATGCACGCGATGAATGTATTAATAGTATGTGTGGTGTTGAGATATGTTGAGCTGGTATTGAGGTGCATTGTGTGTGTGCTGAGGTAATGTGTGTTTTGAGGTAGAGTGTGTTGAGGTAGGGTGTATATTGAGGTGAGTGTGTTGAGGTAGAGTGTATATTGAGGTGTATGTCAAGCTAGAGTGTACATTGAGGTTTATGTTGAGGTAGAGTGTATGTTGAGGTAGAGTGTACATTAAGGTGTGTGTGTG
>OOFH01092659.1:0-11616 GCA_900323355.1 Merlangius merlangus
GTTGTTTTTTTAAATACAGGGAGAGGTTTTTGTCTTAATAGCAATATAAGTTGACCACTGAATTGGCTCAGTATGCACAACCCATATGATGACCATATAGGTTGTGTTTATTGATTGATTGATTTAATTTATTATTTATCACCGCATATCATCGCATATATAAAAAAATAATCATATAGCTACCTAAATATTTTGGACGTAAACAATTTTTTTTTTCTTTCTTTCTTTCTTTCTTTCTTTCTTTCTTTCTTTCTTTCTTTCTTTCTTTCTTTCTTTCTTTCTTTCCTTATCTTAAAAAACCTTTACGACGGACAGATGTTCCTCTTTTATTTCCGTTAAGAAATGTTATCATTACGAACAAGTCACAGATGGACACAAAGGGCTCTGCTCTCTTTACTGGAGCACATGCTTAGAGTACAGTACACTTTTAATTACCCTTAACCTCGTCTCCTTTGACTGCTTGCTCAGCACACAAAGCATCTCAATGTACCGCAGATGCTTTTTGCTAATGAGGTGTTGCAGAAGTGAACTTGAATCCCCCGATCATATCGTGGTTAGGAAAAGAAAGAGGAAACATTGAAGGTCAGTGTAGGAAGTGTGCACTAGCAAGTATGGCTGTGGTGTAACGTGCACATGCATTCACACTGATCCCTGTAATTATTATAGTATATCTTAATAGTTTTTATTCAGGCCTATGAAATCTGTACCTCTTAAGAGTCTCTAATGTTCAGGATTATAAAGAAGGCTAGAATAGGAGCTCAGAGTCCCTGCACTCACCAGACCCCACATACTCACCAACGTGTCAATTCATAAGGGGGGAACATGATAATAATAATAATAATAATAATGCAAATGGTCGAATTGTAAACAGTTAAAAGAGGAGCCACCGGAGCACGTTTAGTTCGGCCACCCCTCGGCCAGGTGTGGGTTCCAGACCAAGCGTTACCTGCCAAAATACAACGTTTTGTATAACCTCCTGGATTAATGACCTTGTGTACCTGTGATTAATCTGGACTTTTCCATGGTGATTTATTCAAGAATTTTGTGGCTCGGCTTTGCCCAGGAGGTAGAGCAGTTGACTTGTAACCAAAAGGTTGCTAGTTAGACCCCCAGCTTCTCCTAGCTGAGTGTTGATGTGTCCCTGAGCAAGACACTTAACCCTAACTGCTCCTGACGAGCTGGCTGTCGCCTTGCATGGTTGACTCTGACGTCAATGTGTGTATTAACCGATGTAAGTTGCTTTGGATAAAAGCGTCTGCTAAATGCCCTAATTGACTAATACAGTTTTGGAGGACGATGCAGGCAGAGAACGTACGCTTGGAGTCGCTCTGTGACGATCACACGTCCCTGAAAAAACAGTCTTCACTTCCACTATCCGGTTGTGAACTAGTGTCCGTAATCCAGATTTGGATCAGCATGGCTGTATGTTTGTATACTTCCAAGATACCGTTGCTTTCTTCGTACAGCGAGGCCTCCCTTGTGCCCCTCTACGGTCTGCTCTTTCCCTGCTCCCTCTCCGTCTGATTCAACGCATTACTTCAGACGTCTTTAGCCAAAGGGCTCTGGCGCCGCTGTGCGGTAGAGTCGACATTCCTCACAACATGGCGCCCCGTCCCAACACGCCGGCGCGGGGACGTCGCTTCACACCCCTGCAGCCACGACCACCGCCTGTATGGAGCGGAACTCCATTTACAGTCAGGGGCGTTTGCCAGACGCTTTTATCCAAAGCGACTTCCAGCGGTTCACGCACACATTCACACACCGACGGCGGAGTCGACCAACTCAAGGCGACAGCCAGCTCGTCGGGAGAAGTCAGGGTGAGGTGTCTTGCTCAGGGGCACCTCGAAAACTCAGCTAGGGGGAGCTGGCGATCGAACTAGCAACCTCCCCGTCACAAGGCAACCCGCTCTACCTCCTGAGCGAAGCCAATAACAGCTAGCCACATAATCTCACAAAGCTGACGTTATTTTGTCATCTTGACAACGGGGTGAACCGGCGAGACCCCGCTTCTTTCTTTGACCGTTTGGATATCACTGGATACCAAAGTGCAGGGTGAGTACAGTGCAGTGCAGTACTCGGGTGTCTCTAGGCGCTTTATCCTATCAGATGTTCTCCATAAGGTTGTTCAATCTGCGGCAGAGGCAGCGTACCGCAACACAGAGCCAACCCTGGGAGCGCACACACACAAACACACAAACATTCCTCGGTTCCTCTTTAGTTTCAGTTCTGCTCTAGCGGCAGTAAGCTCGGTCTAAATATGGAACGTGCACTTTTGTACATCAGAAGGTTGGCAGAGAACGACCACAGAGGGTGGGAACTCGACAAACTATTTATATTCGTTGCGTACTCCTGGAAAAAAAAAATCATGTGTTCATGGAGTCTTAATGATCAATCAACGTGGAGGTTAACGTGGTGGAGAGCCAGAAGGTGCTGGGTTCGCTCTCCCAAGGTCTTACTGCAGTCCTGTAACCTCTACCTGCCGCGTGAGGACCTGCTCCTGGATTCGACGCGCGCCGCCTCCATTAAAGCGTCCGCTCAGTGACTCAATAGAACCACAAAGTCATTGAAAAGGGGGTGGATCCCGAGGAGGGACCCCGGAGGACCGCGGGGGGCGGTGGTGTTCAATCACCCGGACGTGAGAGGCTCTGAGAGGCCCCACACACACCGTGCACACCTCGTTGTTCCGAGGTTGTAGTCTGTGACCCTCTGCTCCGCGGGAATCCTCCGTCCAGCCGCGACGGCGCTCCCCCGCCTTTCCACACGCCACCCTGACACGTGACTGGTTATAGTATGGATCATGTTTCATTATTGTTTATCGACTTTCAAGGGATTTCTTCCAGGGAAGAGCAGCTGTGTCTCTGAGGACAGGAACACTGAGCCACCACATGTAGACGTCTCCATCCTGCTGAGAGAGAGAGAGAGAGAGAGAGAGAGAGAGAGAGAGAGAGAGAGAGAGAGAGAGAGAGAGAGAGAGAGAGAGAGAGAGAGAGAGAGAATTGTCTCCAATCTTGAAGACAATGGCTAGTAGGCCAACTGCACAAGTTGGAGGCACGAAGAGTGCCTCCAACTGGCATAAAGAGTGATAAATACAGCCGTCGTTCAAACCCCATGGTGCCATGAGCAGGGGAAACGATTAAGACTCAGCGTTCGATTCGCTCTCACAAGGCAGAACAATATCCTCAGGGAAGAATAATGCACCTTAGATGAGAGATCAGGAGCGTGAGCAGTACTGCACAAATGTGCACTTGAGCGAGCTGCAGGTTTTTCTCCACATTGCAAGGAGTGTCAATTGTTTACTTTGAAAATGTTATTGATGGGAGTTAATTATCCTACATTTATCACCACGGAGCAAAATAATTTTATTATGTGTAATCTTGCTCTGAACACATTTTAAAACAGCCTGCAGCTTGCATATTTATGCTCTCTTTGACAGGCTTGTGTGTGGCGTTTGTTCGAAAAGCACACATCATCAAAAAAGTTATAGCGTTAAATAAGAAACAATCATCGAACTACTGAAGACTTGTGCAGCGGAACTTTAATTCTAATCATTTGATTTAAATAGGCACCACATTCCAAAAAGAAATCACAGGGCCGCTTTTCTAGCAAAAGGTATTTTTCTTCTATTCGCCCATGACGTTAACCAAGACCCACTCAAGTGGTCATGTGGCAAGCTCCCAGAAGTTGGCACTGCAGGGAACTGATTACTAAACACCCCAGCCATTCACCCTCTCGGCCAGCTACTTCCAAAGAAACGTTGCAGTATGTAGCCTAGTGCTGACGCAACAACACACCTTCCTATGTATCCAACGTTTACACTTTAGGCTCGGCGTGGTGCTGTATAGCAATCCCCCGACAGAACAAATAAACAAACAGTGTGCCGTGAAGTGTCAAAACTAATTTTGAAACGTGCAATATATACTGCTGCTCTTCTCTTGGTTCTGTGAGGAGAAGTTGGTAGAGTGTCTGTTGAGAGGTATAGTTTACCCCGGTTGTTTAGCTTGGCAGGGAGCTTTACTTAGGAGTCAGTGATCCTGTCTGACATCCCTGATTTATTCATGTGCTTCTATTTCATAATGTGGGCATAAATTCAACTAATGTGGTTAAAAAAGATGAAAGAACAAAGCTCCGTGCTGGACAAGTCAAGGGACACAGAGTTCATGATTACAAATACAAATAAAACTCGGATAGAATATGAATTGGAAAATTAGCATGAATAAAACAAGAGATTGTTGCATTTGTGCTTTATAAGAGGGTAAGAGAATCAGTTCATATTTTGTATAAAAAAAGAGATGCAGTATTTTCTTGACATGTTTTCTGACATATATCTTTTGTGTGTCGGTGAAGAGACTTCTACAGAGACTGCTTGACAGTTGGAACAAAGGCTTGCTGTTTCTTGCCTCCAGGTGTATACTGTAGAAAGTTATTCATTCCATGTCTTGGCCCCTTTCCTTCCGTTAACGCCAGTTGGCACGCCATCCAGTCAATGGTAAAATTGCATACAGCATATTGTATAGTATAAGGCCAATAGGTAGTATTTATGTTAAGTATAGGATGCAATGGTGAGAAATAACAGGAGCTGCCGAGGCCAGCTACCATTTTGGTCAAAGACTGACCGAGTGCCCTGCAGTCAATGATGGTGTTTGTCTTCCATTTTGTCCAACAAGGGAACCACACCTAGAATCAGTGGGGAGTTGCACAGGAGGTTGTCTTTGCAACCTTATTTTCCTTTTAGCACAACGGATGTGTGGACAGAGCACATAACCGTCCTTGTTGCTGCCAGGATCGCTTATCAAACACAAGTAGTTCACATATTCATACTAGATGTGTAGTGTTACATCCCTTGCTTAAAAACTGGAAAGTTATTTTTTTTTTATATTAATATTTTAGAAAAGAACAACCCCAAACACAAAATAACAACAATCTGACCTAATCCTCATGGCGTTAATTTAACATGTCTACGAAAAGAAACTCTTTCTCTCTACTTTTCTTCTGATTGAATTTGTTAACACAAATATAGAATTATTTTATATATTCTAGCCTCAGTCAAATAATTGCTTTGTTGCTCGACAATAAAAGCAGTGAGCAGTGATGGTCACCTCAAATAATATCTTCCAGCCCTGAAGACGATAATTGTCAAATAAAAAAGGGTATCTTCTCTATCTTTAACCCAGACCCTATTTTCTAATAGTTTTGGTCAAAGTGACTAATGTAGACAACTCTTTGTGAAATTGGTCCAATATTGAGCGAGAGCTCCAGCCATTGCAGCCCGTTATGGCTGCAATGTGATCCTTAGAGGCAGTAGCGCCTCACTAACGAATGTCCTCTAAAAGTACTTGTTTTTGCCAATGACAGGTTCCGATTTTTATAAGTGTCTGAAAACATTATGAAAAGGATCCCATGAGCTCTTAAGAGTTGAGTTGTTACGGGGATCACTTTTGTCATTACAATCTCAACCCTACTTCAGCCAAATTTTTAGATAATGCTAAGCTACAGTTTCAATAGTCAACAGAATTATCTCTTAGCGGCACTCGTCTATCTAATTCTCACTCACGTTTCCACTGTTCTCTTCCAGTACGCTCGCGATATTTCAGAGCATGACTTCTCTTTGAGCGAGACTTGGTCAAACATTGTAACAAACAGACTGGATCAAGGAAAAGGTAAAGAAAAAAGTTAGATTCTCTGTAGCGGACCTTTCCATAATGTTTTCAGACACTTATAATAACCATCTGAATGTGTCAGTTGCATAAATAAGCACTTTTAAGGATGTACATTTATGCAGGCACTACTGCCCCTACGGGTTACATTATGGGCTGAAGTGCTCTCGCTCAACATTGGACCAATTTCTAAAATGGTTGTCTGTATGAGTCACTTAGACCTAAAAAAAGGGAAAATAAAGCAAAGGTAGAAAAATCCGGAAGTTGTCCTTTTAATACAGCATTTTTACTGTTTCATGGGCCATTCTGCCAATAATCTTATTTTGATTGGGGTAGTTCTTCCCTCAGTTAGCTTTACCACAAATGCAGTAACCGTGTCCTTATATTGTATGGCAGTCATGTATCGTATGGGAATCAACTACGTGGTCTGAAATAGTTTGCTCAACCTCCAATATGGTCTCTTTTCTAATCTGATTTGATGTCTCCAGCTGAGGTAAAGGCTTTACTTTAGGTTGGCAGGTAGCTAGATTCTCCTATCATCAGGAACCCTCACTTGAACAGATTCTCGAGATTATTTCCCAGATAGAGGGGAAAAACACTTAAGATAATAAACCCACCCAACTGCATTTAAAAAGATGGAAGAAGCTTGCGACTGGGAATAGGAGGAGGGGGAGAGGGGGGAGGTCAGCCTCAACAACACACATGGCTGTGGCTTTCATTTTGGTCAGGACAGAGTTGGTGGATAGAAAGTGCGATGGTCTGATCTTAATGAGCTGTGTGTAATTATTGGGTGCTTGCCTGGGCATTAGTGTGAGGCGCACAAGATAATATTTCAATTAGTGCTATCATTGATTGAGCTTGAAGCCCCTTTAGCTATGGCCTTTTGTGGTGGCAATCTGTGTGAGCGTGTTCATAAGAAACCCTGGTTCCTCTGGAGACTCAGAGCGTTCATCAAGGATGAAGTTGTCATTTTTTTCTGGGGTTTGGCCTGTATAATTGAGGTGAAGTCTTGAGAAAAAAAAGGGCATGTCTGTGATGCTCTGAACATTATTTTGTCAACTCTGGTGAGCGTTATGGCATTGGTGTGTTTCAACAACGAAAGTACTACCCGTAAACACCTTTAGTGTGTGTGTGTCTGTGTATGTGTGTGTGTGTGTGTGTGTGTGTGTGTGTGTGTGTGTGTGTGTGTGTGTGTGTGTTTTGTAAATAAACTTGACGCAATGACATTGATGTTAAATGTTGCAGCCTGGATATTCCATCGCTTTCGGCTTAATATTTACCTCCTACTTTCTGTATATGATGGTCTAAAGAAGACGCTTTGGTATGCTACAGTATCAAAACTTCCTATTTCCATCTTGCCTCTTGACTCATACCCCTCTTGACACACAAATCCTCTCAAAAGAATGATTATTTATACATTATTCATGAGTTATCTTTGCTACGTATTGTGTCCCCTGTTACCTTGGGAATCCGTATGGGAAACATTTACAGAAAAACATGACATGCATGCATACGTTATGAATTTGCACTCTTCTGGCTGATGATCTCCTTTGCTTAGGTCAATACAGATTACGCATACAAATTCAATCATCATTCATAGCTGATGAAATCATCATATTGATGCTTTTTTGTAGGGCTTTTAAGAGGTCAACAAAAAATAGGAAGCTGTTTTACAGAATCACATTGACTTACATGGGCCAACAGGGGGAAATGGAGTGACCTTGGGTAACCTTGGACAAACATGTTGACCTTGATTCGATCGGTCTTAGTGGAGCATCAGGTGCATGTCCTTGCCTCTTGATATCTGTGTCCACAGATGATTATGAAATGTCGTGTTGACCATTCCTTTCACCATATTCCGTTTTTTACTGTGACGATGGCTCTGTCCTCTACATGGACATGTAACTTTGGGTGGGGGTGGGGATGGTGGTGGTGGTGGTGTCTTGGGTATTGTCCTCTACCGACATTGCCAGATGGTTGCAGTGGTGGCTCAGGAGAGGCTTCAGGGTTAACATAAACCTCGCTTTGAATTTACATTTACACCATTGGTGGCTGTCAACCGTCACATTTATGTATCCTTATCATTTTTAAACCTAGAAGGGGAAGAATATATTATAAGGGTGTCCACTTATACCAGAGTTCAATATGGTGATGTTTTTAGGCTGTGCATTTTAAAGTCTCTGCAAAACTTTTGTTGTATTTCTCAGTGTGGGACTTTGCCATGCTCATTAAATTCAATGGAAGCTTATGTAGGCCTCCCCTATAATTAATGCTCAACGCTTGAGTGGCAATCTTAATAGTCTTTTAAATGGTCAATACAGAAATGAATGTTTCTCATTAATCAAAATCCCATTGCAGCGATTTCTCCAAAGCTTTTCCCTTAATGCATCTTTCTTTTAATCCAGAGTGAGGTAATGCCAACCAAAAAATAGCTGCAGCACCCTTAAAGGCGACTACAGCTATCTAGAGCTATATTTTAACAACGTGAAAATTCCTTGAGAGCCCTTAAAAAATAGATGTATCCTCTCCATATATCACTCTTTTAATGAAAAGTTGTTGTCCAGAAATTGCACTGGTCGCTTAATCTTCACAAATCCTGGCATTCCAAATGAGTGTAGAAATTACAATGTTCATGAAGTCTCTGGCTGGGTTGCTCTGATTCACTGCTGGACGTGGGCTGAGACTGTCAATATGTTCACAGTTGTATGTGCAAATTGCTCATTATTCCCCGAGAAAGAAAAGGAATGGAGGAAATAGGACTTTGACAAGTGACAACCAAGATTGCATGAGGGCCAATTAAAAAGTTTATTTACTTAACTCTTTTTTAATCAATGTCACATATTACATATAGAGATAGAGATATATATATCTCCTTATATATACACACCCACACACATTTTAACTTAAAGCATGTACACTCGCTCACATTGTTTTTAAAAATATATTTAAGCTTCTTTTGGCCATTACTGACGGTCGGGTGAATAGAGGGCAGGAACGTGGGTTGAACGAGAGGAAATGACATGGAGCACATGTGGGACTCAGACCTGGTTCACCAAGAGGTGTATTGCCTACGTGCTGATTGTACCAGCAGGTTGAGCCACCAAGCCACCCTGTACATTCTTCACATGGGTCTGACACCTTGCAAGAGAGTCATCACCGATCTCTTTTGGTGACGAGAACCTTATCTAGTCAGTGCCCTTGCAGGGTGGCAAACGTCTGGCAGCACTGGCTGTTCCTCCCGAAAATCGGTTTGTTTCTGCCAAGACATTTGAATTCATAATTGTTCAGATGGCACTTCCGTTGTTTTACTGTTCATTCCAGTGATCTCAAATTAACCCGTGTTGTGTTTGGCGAGACGCACGCTGCATACCTGGCGCCCATTGGAGACATTTTCAATTTTGATTGAAAAAATAAATGCTCCCTTCTAAATCACTCAGATTGAGAGGTTTTTATTGTCATGTCTGCAGAGATGGTTTTACTTTTTATCTGCACCCATACACTCTCCTTGCTATCTGTGATTTACTTGTTGTCAGTTAATTGAAGCAGCTCTCAATCACCTGACTTAAATTCTAAAGTGATTGTTTTGCCAAGTCTTGGCCCCACGCTTTCGACAAGCGTTTAAGAACAGCAAACAACAAAATGACTACCCAACACATTATAATGTGTGATATTTTATTACTTTATACCTTCCCTCTTATAAATAGTTAAGTGCATTCAACACTAGGCTGCAACAAACAAATAATTCATTGCTTTTCAGTGGGATTTTGGTGACTTAAAACCGTACAAAAAGGATATACGTGTAACAATGTCAGTGCTACACGCCAACTAGGTGGCTGCCGCACTCCTCCTAGGTGACTTTAACTGGGCACCTCCGGACAAGAACGGTGGTGTTGGAAGACCGGTTTATTGTAAAAGATTTCAGACAATGACACATGACCTACTGCTCAATGTTGCCATGCAGGAGGAGATCGCTCTCTGAGTCTGTGTGGCGATGGCTGGTTTAACCTGTGCACATTGATTTCTCAACGCTCAAGAGGTGCTCAGCCTCACCCAGCCCCAGAGTCCAATCAGTCTGACTCAGGCCAGGTGAGGCTGCTTAAACCAGCCATCATCCACACACTCCCTCAATATAATTGTCCCCATTTCTACTCTTCACCTGTTTGCAGGTCCGTGGATGTCCTTATTCTGTCATTGAAGGTTACCGACCTTCAATATTCCTTCTTACCTTTTTTTTGGTGTATATGATGAAAACCTATTGAACATACTATTTCCTTTTGTTTTATATAGTACCGTATTTCCGCAATTATAGAACACATTGTAGGCCTACATAATCCGCACTTGTTAACAACTGAGGCTTGAGAATAACAAACCTGTATGTAGGCCTCACCCGTGCAAATGCCCAATTTA
Organism: Merlangius merlangus; assembly: GCA_900323355.1. Lineage (NCBI taxonomy): Eukaryota > Metazoa > Chordata > Actinopteri > Gadiformes > Gadidae > Merlangius > Merlangius merlangus. Next base: position 10,062 of record OOFH01092659.1, read on the forward strand.
AACTACATCAAATCATATCCGAAGGCCACCACGTGTTGCTGCAAGTTGCAAAGTCTCACAAAGATACTCTTGTGGTTTGAACTTTATTACAGGTGATTTTTTTCTTTGCATTGAAAAGCTGCAGCATAACCAATGAGTCCATGAAAAGGCTTTGAAATTCTGTGATGTTTTTATCTAGGTAGGCTAGTTCTATGCGATTGGCAGGGCTTTGTCAAAGGATATTGTGAAGGACTCAATAGGACCAAAATGGTGGATTCGCAGCCATTTATCATGTGGATGCAAGCTCATTTATTCATAGTCAACCCAAACAATAAAGCATAATAGTTGCGATGTGCCACCATTTAACATTTTAAATAGGGCCGTCGCGACGACGACATACCATTTCTGAAGGTCGAAATGGTTACAACACAAGTTGTAGTTCAACGCTTTAACGCTTCAAAAATCGAAACTGCAATGACACACAGGTTATGTGTGGAGGAACTCGGTGTCTTTGGGATCCACTCTTGGTCCGGGTCGGATTTCGTTACGGCAGAGCTTCAATGTAAAGCGGATCGCACACCAGACGAGCCTGGGAGAACCGCGTCAGGCAGCGTCCTGCAATAGAAAGCCCAAAACTGCCTGGAAGATGGTTTTGCTCTGTTTAATATAATCAGTGGCGTTGATGGCACTGCGATACGCGCCAAGGTTTTGAGCGGTGTTGAAAGACATAACGCGGCTGTATGGAGGCGCCGGTGCGAGTGCTCTATTTGGAAACACGACCCACTTAAGTTCCAATGAAGACACTGCTTTGATCGTAAATACAAAAACTGGTTTAAACATTGTGCAAAGTTTCAATGAAATTGCATCGCAGCACTAGCGCTATTCGAGAGCTTGGGAGTAAATGCACTATTCTGGATGAGAGATCACCAGAAAATAAAATAAGTAGGAATCAGAGTATATTGCCCATTTAGAGAGAAGCATCTCGCTGCGGCCTGCGGGAAGGCGGGACGTGACATCACGCCCCGCCCACATCATGGGCGAGTGCATTCTGGGATTGCGTCAAACAAACAAAACTGAGGACTTGAGCCAGCGAAGGAGAGATTTATGGCTGGCTAGAATTAATAGGCGAGACTTCAGCCGACTACTCATAGCGAAGTCTGTTCCCAACATTTCACCACAGGTAACGAGAGAGTTACCTGTGGTAGTAGTTAGAGTTAGATCGGGAGCGTAAACTATGTTCCCCGGTCGCGTTTTTTCGTAGGTGGAATCCGGAAAAAGTTCCGCCTCAAGCGCTAGGATTGGACAGACAGCCTGTCAGGCAAACTCACACGCTGACTCCTAACCCATAACCATAACCGTAACCCTCACCCTAACCATAACCCTCATCCTAACCCTAACCATAACCCTAATATTCATTCTTCCGGATTCCACCTACGAAAAACACCGGTCACATACAAAGCGGGGAACATAGGGATGACCCCGTTAGATCGGTCTAGCACACAGTCTATACATTATTTTATCACAGGGAGTAAGTTGTAACGTTACGATGGATGGTTTCCATTTGATAACGTGCGAA
>OOFH01092661.1:0-13294 GCA_900323355.1 Merlangius merlangus
TAACCGACTGACAATACCCCAGTCAGCCCTCGGTCCAACGTGCAGCCCTGGAACATGTTGTGGATCAGCTTATGGTGCCACCAGGACAATACGCTATCCGCAACTATTTCTCTGGCTGCCAGTGTAGCGGTGTGACAAGGTAGTGCATAGCATACTGACGCTAGGATGCCCCGCTGTGTCATGAATGAAGGACTAACATACGAGTCTGTGCTCGTGCGTGTTTCCGGGGGGGGGGATAAAGGTTGTGGGAGTGTGGGCCGGCCTTGTGGCCCGTCTCTCAATAAACAACAAATGTAGCATCTGGATAAATCATTAGCCTAAACAAATTCGATCCCTGGGAATCAATGTTTAACATATTCTAGCCAAAAGCAAATGATCCACAGCTCCCCCATCAGACCGGCCTAAGAGGCTTCCTCATTCGCCATTACCTCTCGCAATTACCTCTTTACTGAAAAAATTAGTAAAAAAAAAAAAATACATTCATTATTTAATCATGCTGAACATGCCAACACATATCCAAAATACAATGCAAAACACATGCATATTTACATTTTCAATTAGGATTACCTCAACTCACTATCTCAAAAGTGCCAAGATAAGAGCAGAAAAAAAGACAGCTTCAGAAGGAGATACCCCAGGAGATAAGCAACATCCAAAAACACAAAGACTTTTCTTCAAAGTTTCGTCTTTAGCCCACAACCTGCCACCCTCTCTACTTGTATTGAAGTCACAGACGGCTGATGTCACATGACCCATGACCAAACTGACCAATACAGTAGCTTGTCAATGTGCCTCGGGAATCTCAGCAAGGCCTTTTCTGAACTGCAAGCAGGATCTTAAAACGTGCTCGTGGCACAAGGATTTCAGGCGCCACGATAAAGCATAGTAGAGACACACACAATGCCTCCAGTACTACAATACCGTTTAAAGCGCTCTTCTGCATGGCTGCTGGGGTCCCTGTCGGGGCAACACAGCAGTTGAGAGTAGGAAGAAAGGATGCAGAGTGTATCTGTTGCAGTAATGGTGGGAGGTGGTGGGGCTGTTGCTTAATTTTGTACCCCTGGTGATTCTAAATATAAATCAAGAGATGAATACAAAAGTATGTAACCATGACTTGGCCTTTACATAGTGCTGTAGCTTGCTAGAAGTTCAAAATGAACCCTCCATTCTTTAGCACGAGTCTGTATCCATAGCAAAATAAACACATCTTCGACAACCTTAGCCCACACATCAGGTCGACAAATACTTAAATTTTAAATATCAATTAGTTAGTGTAGAACTTACTAGTCATTCGATGGTGACTCCTAAATAGACCAATGGGATTGCTAAATTCAATTTTATTTGTATAGCCCTTAATCACAGGTACAGTCTCAAAGGGCTTAACAGGCAATATATTTATGACACATGATATTGAAGGGGTGTCTTGGTGGACGAAAGGCTCACGGCAGGACCAGTGTTTTGTCAGGGGTATCGTAGAATTCGTACAAGCCCGTGTCCTGGGCATATTGCTCATCGTGGAAGGTGGTCAGCTTTCGCAGGCCCTCCACAAACGCATTGGATTCCGGTGAGAGGACTGGGGGTGAGACAAAAACAATCAGTCTTTGAGAGGCATGTGTTTTGGGCGGTGTTACAATCAAGCAGCCCAGAAACCTGGCTGACAGTGAACTCTGCTGGTAACAAAGGAAAATGCACTTGGTGGTGCACATGCGCAAGAATATAATATAACTTTATTTTTTTAATTTAAATTTTTTTAAGTTAGTGTTACATTACGTATTCACAGATTGAGAAATTGTGTGAACCGAAACCTTAAACAGAACCTGAAACTGCAAGAAACTAAAACTAGTAAGCCTTAGTCTCAGTTTACACATTCAAGTAGGGCTCCTCCATTATCGTACCATTTGTAATCATAATGCTAAATACAGAGATTTCTCAGGCAGTATATATTATTTTATTTGTCAATACAATGGATGCATGACTGCACTCATAGCATGCAAGCTTGTATATCAAGCTTGCTTGCCATATGGCTGACAAGCTTATTCAAACCTGAGAAGTTTTAACTACATTTGAGGAAATTATTTCGTATTGAAGTACTTTAATGTACGATTTTTTATTTCAATACATATAAACCATTGGATCTTTCACTTAGTTGAGGAGAAGTACATTATTAACCGTCAATTTCAGCTGTGACATTTGCAGTTGATATGTGCCTTCAGACAAACTGCACGTCAGGAAGACCGCTATGTTTGTTATTGTATTTGGGCCAGGCCATTTTAAGCTTTCCATGAATCTGTGGGTTGCTGTTATTACCACACAGTTGTTGCCTAACATTTCAGTGCACTTTGTGGTTATTACTATTTGAAGGTTTGAACGCTCCTAAGAAACAGGCAAATTGTTTAAAAAACATCACATATCACAAAAGGAATTGGTAGCATAGCATATATGAATTAATCTAGAAATGCATTCCCTCGACTTCACATAAATGAAATCCAAGAAGCCTTCCTTCCAATCTCAGTATTGGCCTTCCAAAACTGTGAAGCACTAGGAAAACACACTGAACAATTTAGAGAAGAAAACCACAAAACTGATATTTTGGTGTTATCCTGTCATCACGTCTGATGTCACTGCTTGAAACATGAACCTGTGTGCTGGGCTCTGTCACCCTGCTCTGCAAGCATGAGTAGTTATATTTACACAGTCAGCATTGAGTTACTGTTTAGCATCACTACTGAACATATGGGTGAATGACTCCAGTGGGGTCAGCCTGACTTTTATAATTCTATAGGGAACATTGCAGGAATGGTCAGGTTGGTTCACTCATCAAGGGCATTGTTCAAATTAAGGAATTGATGTGCCACAATTTCCCCCAGCTAAATAAAGATAAACCTGAAAATAATTGTTGGTGCCAAAGATGAAAGTGTTAAGTTACTGCTCTTACCGAATCTCGATCAGTGAATCTAAAACCAGGTTCCTACATCTTGGTGTAGTTATGGACTCAGAGCTAAACTGTAATAGCAACATTAGGATTAGGATTTATTTCTTTATTGCCATTTATGCAGAACATAATAGGAATTTGTCTCAACGTTCCAGTGTGTGTGTTTAACAAATATTGTTTATGGATTAGGACAACATACATCTCTCATCTGCTTGCGTGTTATGAGCAAACTTCAGCCCTCAGCTTGGATTGATCCAAGCTTGGTGAAGCAGCTTTTATTTTATTTCTTCATTGACCAAGAACACTCTTGATCAATAGTCAACACGATGTTGACTTGAAACCTTCACAGACACATAGTTGACTCTTCCAGATCCCAACCTTCAGCGAAATGATTGAACAGCGTGCCTGTGTGCATGTTATCAGGAGTGTGATGCTTCAACCTAAACAGCAGTAGGCCTATATGTAGTTGTTATTGTTAGTTATTATTCCTTGCAATGAATTACTCACTAACGCACGTAGTAGACCCAGCGTAATCGACATCCTAAATGTCCAAGTAGATGGTCCATCAGATGATTCCCTAGAAACGTGATACTCTCTCCCGGCTCATCTGACTGAGAGCATGGATAGATAGTTACCGTCGTTATGACTCTTCATTCCGATGGTTCCTCCGGTGTTGATGACCAGTACCCGAACCTCTCGCCTACTGCCATGCGGCGTGCAGTTTCGCATCGCGTTGGGAAGGCTGTCAAGAGACTCTGCGTCGCTGGATTTGGAATTAGACAAAGCTCGAGCGAGTGAAGTCATGTTTTCAGAGATCGGGGGAGGATTCGACTTACACTAAACCCCTCTTGGCTCTGGCCCTAGCTTTATATCCAACCACAACAGTGGAGTCTTCTCAATGGTCCCACTTTCCCGCAACGCAATGACCACGCAGACTCTTCGACGCAGTAGTGAACGGTTCTGCGTCGGGTTTTAGTGCTACTGACACTTTAGTGACACTACACATTCGATTGCGTCCGTCAACGGATGACCGAGGGCGTGTCTGACATAGGGGACAAGTCTCTGTAGACGCATACTGCAGCCAATCAAATCGCTCCCCGCTACAAAGCCGATGTGTGATATAAATACAAAAGATGACGCAAACAACAGGTGGCTAAAAACAAACAACAGGTGGCTAAAAACAATCCTATCATTCCACATTTCTTTAAAAATATATAACGGCCGGATTTGTACTGCTTCTTCCTGCTTGTTAAAGAGTGGCTAAGTCACGCCCCTTCCAGTTGAGCCCATGGGACCTATGAGATGAGTTTGACCGTTTATTGTGCAATTGTTCAGTTCGTCTGTTCGTTCACACCAAACGCGAAGGGACGACAAGATCCCATACAAAGTGAACGTAGAGAGACGCGTATCGGGCGATTTTGAGGATTTGTGGCGCGACAAATTCGCCCGAGTTGAAATATTTCAACTTTGACACGAAATTCGCGCGATGACGCGTGATGACAGCCAATCAGCGTTCGCTCCGCGTTCACTTGCTGATCAAGATCAAACTGCGATGGAGGAGAAAATTATTATTTCGGTGTCTGCTCTGCCTGAGCTTTTTAATTGCACCTTGTCTGGTTACAAGGACCGGACGGTGAACGCAAGGGCCTGGCAGAAGGTGAGCCAAGAGGTTGGGCTAACTGGTAAGTTTTTTAAATTTACTTTACTTTAAAAGTTACTTTATTCCAGCTATCAATTTTACTTAACTATGAACCAAGCTAGTTGGTTAGCAGTTACCATTCAACAGTTCAGTTCGGATTACACAACGTAGTTTTTTCTTCGGATTTTTCTGTCAGAGGATGTCTGCCGAAGAGATGGAAGGGCCTGAGGGACACTTACCTCAGGGAGGGACGGAAAGAGGCGGGAAAGAGGAGTGGGTCAGCAGCAGGGCCATCAAAGAGGTGGAATTACTCCACCTCTGTCTTTCCTGGACCCATTTGTTACTCCGAGGGAGACCAGTAGCAAAATGGGGCTGGGAGTCAAGGAAGACGGGATTGCTGAGTACCCAGTCGAGAACCAGGGTTCAAGGGCAGCAGCAGGGACAGCGAGTGACCTAGGAGGTTGGTCGATAAGTGAAGACACACGCTCGCCCATACACAGCATGAAAAACTCATGATTTTTTCTATAGATTGATAACTACCTCTTGTCACCTCAGAAGATCTAACCTGTACAAGCTGTGAGGAGCCGGAGGCTGCTGCTGCCTCTGAACCCATTCCACCACCACCACCACCACCAACTGCTGCAGTCACCGCTCCTCCTATTGCCCCAGGTATGTCATTTAACATGAGAGAAATTACATTTATCTTATGCTACACTTTGTTTATGATTATTTTTATTCAAAAAATGTGGCTTCATATTCTTTATTGAATGGCCATTTATGTTGCAAATTATTTTGTGCCACAGATTTTAGGGTCCATGCAACTTTGCTTAAGATATTTTTGTCAGTTATGTTGTGCCCTGCTCATTAAAGAGCAGAACCAAGAATGGGAGGTCCACACAGCGACAGTCAAATGTACGTTACATTTATTTAGTAACTCGAAAAAAACAAAAACAGTATTCTGTAGTGTAGTGTGGTGTTTATAGTTAAACTACCTATAAGTATGCAAACAAAGGCTAAAGGGCTAGAATAACAACCCCAGACAAAACCCAGGTGGGTGTCAGGCAGCACCAGCCTTCCAGGTGGGAGAGCAAATCAAACTGGGCCGGAGTCAACCTCAAATAGAGCTAGAAGCGGTCGTCATCCAGAGGGAGCTCCTGCAGAAGACAGTGCAATTCGCCGAGCTCTGTCGGCTCCGAATTATATCATGAACCCATAAACGACGGGCATTCCGACGTCTCTCCCTCTTCCACAAAAGGTAAAGACATGCAATGCTCATTATTTTGGCCATGGTTGTGAATGAAGTACCGTTGGAGCCCAAAAGTTGTGGTGTGACAGATTATGATTTGTGGCGCAACAAAACTTTGGCGAAAACGCGAACAGGCGACAAATTTAGCGTTTGGTGTGAACGCACAGTAAAGGTGCGTCGAGGAGTTCCAAGTGCGGGTGATGACATATATCATTCACGTCGAGAGCACCGAAGAGCTGTCGTTCACAAAGCGGCCTCACACAAAACCTAACATTCCGAAAATTCTTTAGTCTTCTTTGCATGAAAAAATATCATTTAAATCCACAAACAACATATGTGTAATCCAGGGCATATAAAGACTGGGACCAAAAAATAATAACATTCTCTCCATTGAAACCCATTCATATTTTTCGATCTCATAGGTCCCATGGGCTCTACCGGAAAGGGCGTGACTTCGCCACTCTATTTCAAAATGGATCCAGAAAACGCATGGAGAGTATTTGCATAACTGCGATCTGATTGGCCGACGGATCCGCCGCTGCCTGAAAAGTTGAAAACATTTCTCAACTTTTTGACGCAGGCCACGGAGCCGTAAATACGCCATTACACATGTTTTGTGTGGGTCCAAATAATATTTTTTCACGTAAAGAGTTTGACCGTTTATTGTGCAATTCCTCAGTTAAAGGCTGTAGAGAAAACACAATGAGAAAGACTACACGTCTCGTATGTGATGTCACGCTCCCTGCGACTGGTGTGGATAAGACCGACAATCTCCCCCATCGGCATAACTGAAAATCTACACTTGCCCGACTTATAATGGTTTTCACCTCTTCTAATGCTGTTATCCTCCCCTTGGAAAAAAGCAGTGAAGCGGAGCAGAGAGATCGCCATGTCTCTACCAGAGTGGTGGTGACGTATATCATTCGCGTATACATACAGCGAGAGGCTGTAGCTCACAAAGCGGCCTCACACAAAACCTGACATTATCAAACTTCTAAGCATTTTTTTTAGTTTTCTTTGCATGAAAAATTATCATTTAAATCCGCAAACAACATATGTGTAATCCAGGGCAGATAAAGACTGGGACCAGAAAATAATTACTTTCTCTCCATTGAAACCCAGGGATCTCTACGAATAGTCAATTCTCCTAACCTTTATGCCTCCTTTCCTTAACCTTTGTGGAAAACGTCATCGAGTCAAGGAGAGATGAAAAGGTGCTTCCTTTCAAACATAGGAAAAGACAGCACTGTTTAAAATGAATTAGACTCCACTTTTCCTAACCAACGTCATTGCGCGATGGCAGGTATTGCCGACCTCTAGCGTCTTTGGTGTGAAACTACAGTTTTCAGAAGATTGACTACAACAAGCGCTCTTCAATCCATGCCTTCGTGTCGTATTGATTTCAATGAGGTTATCGCCAACAGTGAGAATCACCCCTTGCCCACTGCATCCGTCGGTTGACAGATCTCATTGAAGTTGCATGGGGCGATCCCGAAATGCATTGTGCACATTTCAGGCTGAAACAGATCCGTCAGCCAATCAGATTGTGGCTCCGTCGGCAATTACCCCTCCCCCATCCATCAGACATGCCTTCCGTCGTCCGTTGACAGACGGATGCAGTGGGCAAGCTAGGTCAGACGGAAATATTTTAGGCCACTTGAATTCCAATTCACATGTGGAAAAAAAAAAAGAGGCTAAACGATGTTGAAATTAACTGGCCCCAGTAGTCTTTCTTAAATGTGAAGTTGGCATTTTCTTTTCTTATTTTATGTGCTTACTAACCAGCAATAAATGAATTCATTTATATTCAAAAAATTATGTTTCTGGAATTGGTATCCATTATCAATTGTATTTTCTTCTCTTCTATTCTTCTGCTTTACCGCGTCTCTCGGTAAACTCTGTTGGTGGCATGTTGCTTTAAATATTGCCGCCCTAAAGGATTATGGGATACCACTATCTTCTTTGCTTTCGCAAATGAAGCTCAGGAGTAACCTATGCTAAAGGAGGGTTAAAGGAAGCATCGAGGCTCCTTTCCTAAGCATTTTTAGAATTCGAAACCACCTTTCCTCCAAGCACTTCTGGGTCATCTCCATAGAAAAGGAAATTTCCTATGCAAAAAAGAGAATTCATAGAGGCCCCCATTCTAATTTTCCTAGCCCAGAGGTCCTATGGGGGTCTCCCGGAAGGGGCGGATTTACGAGCTCTATTCGGCTGTTAAGTCGTGACGTAACACCCTTTCAAAATAAAACTTCTGGGTCCAACCGCTCCGTTGAACATCAAAACAAACAACAATGGCTTTACCGGTGAACCTTTTTACAATAACTTCTTTCTTCAGTGAGACACCTGAAAGAGTAAAGAAAGGTTGAATTCGTTTCACTCCAACAGAGTGGTCAGTGAAGCTGTTTTGCCTTGGGGAGTTATAAAGGGTAGCGTCCAGGCATCAAAGAAAAATAATATTTACGAGGTTGAGTTGGAAGTTAGCCGTTGACATCTAGGATAGTTGACATCTAAGTAAACGTTTAAGATGATACGATATTCCATGTTCTCAATTAAGTTATACTCAACAACAGTACAGGGCTGGTAAAACCTTGAACTTAAATGAAGATGAAACTAAAAATATATAGGTCATGTTTTGTAATGTACGTGAAGTTAGGAGAGTTTACATAAATCTGCCAGCCCCTGGTATTGTTAGGCTAACGTTAGTATCTTTGAGATGAGTTAGTGTGAGGAGAGAATTGTGTTCAATATAGGTCCATGTTGAGGGACAGACAGTGAAGTACAGCCGCTGCCAGTGCCCAATCGGTCGGGACAAGTGCCACCATGTGTGCTTGGAAGAGAGCGAAGACACCTAGCACCAACCAGATAGCAGCAAAGAGAGTGTCTTAGATGACACAGTAGTCATTCATTTGCAAGTGATGTGTGTAATAATATGTGGTGTAATAATAATAATTAACTTAATGTGTGTAGCACTTTTCAGACCAGACAGCATTAGTAAACTGATGAAAGCAGTAAATAAAACAATGAGAATGTTAATGTCAGTCAAACAAGGTAATTATATATATATATTAAATTAAAAGTGCAGCAGAGAACATTATAAAGCTATTTAAATGCTAGGCTAAGTTTTAAGTTTTCCTTTAAAAATATCTGTCGAGCTGGCTTCTCTGATGCAATGAATCATATTTATCAAACAGTGGCACCTTACATTCATGCTTTATCATGTCATTTTCTCATTTCAGCTGGAATCAAAAGACCTGTTACTCAGGAAGATGTTAGATTTCATTCTACAAAGACAAAGACTGGGTACAAGCAACCCTGTCCCAGCTTGGACATTTTACCGGGATTGGATGGATTCTGAGTCAAGAAAGTCCTCGAGTAAGACTCATGTATTAGGTGGTTTGTTTAGGGATGTAATGATACACTGAACTTACAATCTAATTCGATTTGTGATGCAGAGTTCACAATAAATTTGTCCACCTTACCGAAAGAAAGGTAATTGGCTTGAAAGGAATTAAAGTATGTGCATTCCTAAAACTGTTTACTTTGAATCTAAACTCTCCCTATCAAGACATTTGAGGGGCTAGTGACCAACCTAGACTACGCTGAAGCTGAGGACAAGGCTCTTCATTTGCTGTCATCCTTTGTGGTCACCGATTGCGAGAACCAGCAGATCGAAAGAGCCACGTTTAGGCAAGCAAAGAATGCATTATGGTATGAAACTGCATTAACAAAAACAAGAGATGACACTGAAACAATACAAAACGAGTTATTACAACGGCATGTTAATTATAATAATAGTAGTAGTAGTAGTAGTACAAGTAGTAGTAGTAATAATAATAAATTCCAACAAGAGCCTGGTATGTGACCTCCAGAGGTCAGTTTCAGGGGGTACAAGTAAAAGCTGTCTTCTCACAATTGTGATGATATAGGCTAGGCTACTCTAGGCCTACAGTAGCCTATATTCACTGTATGGACAAGTGGGGGGAGACACCTTCACCATGTTGCTGTAAAAATACGCTCTTTTAATCAACCAACGCTTTTTTATTTCGGAAACTATGCAAGACTTTAACGTCCAAAGCCACGTTCCTAAGCATGTTAACACAGATGTTACAAAATCTCCTGTAATAAACCATACGAAGGACAACACACACAGGCCTGACAGTACATATTTAATTCTGAATGAAAAGCATGTCGATAATAATTAGCTTATTTGAAAGATATGAGGGCTAAGAATTCGCTATTGATCTTAAATAATCAATCAAATAAAAAATCATTATGGAACTGGCCTAAATAAATAAATAAAAACGATGAAGATTTCTGTAGTAATCTGCTCTTAAAGAGAAGAACTCACTGTTCTGACACTTCCTTCATTCACTCTTCACATTAAGATGAAAACCTACTCAGAGTATGTTGAAGCAAACCTGCCAGCGAGCAGGTTAGGTTTGCTGAGTCTGTAGCTGACTAATGCTGAACTTGCTTCCTGAATCGGAAAACAGAGTATCCACTTACTCTGCGTTTCCACATAACCTGCTTTCTGAAACAGACGCCAGTCTGCATGAATTCTCTCTTATTTTGTTTTTCCTTATAACAGGTCAGCATATCGGCAAAAAAGGATCACAGCAAGCAACTTTGGTTTGGTGTTGGCAGCAGTCAAGCGGAAGTCCTACCCTCCTTCCTTATTTAAAACACTGCTTGGCCAGTACAACCTCAAACAAGGATCGGCAGTAAGTTTTAGGTAGTAGGGGATTATTGAAATTGACAGCATCTGTGTTCCTAAGAATACACTTAATAAAACAGTGGTCGTCAACATCAGGTTTGGTGACTAATTAAATGCTTTTCTTTTTGTTTCTTCTTTTCCAAGGCATGTGATTGGGGAATTCTCCCTGAGCCAAGAGCAAAGCAGCAGTACACGGAGAGCACTGCTGTCGTTATCCAGGAGAGGGGTTTGTTCCTTTCAGACAGTGGCCTGCTCGGTGGATCTCCAGATGGGGCAGTGTCTGACCACTGCATTGTGGAAGTGAAATGTCCATGGTCAGCCAGAGCAAAGACTATCCAACAGACAGCAGAGAGTAGGGACTTTTATCTTTACTTAGATTAAGTGACTGACACTAAAACCAACACACAACTATCCAGGGCAACCTACATCTGACTGGAACTAGCTGTCACCTCCTGTGGATCTTGTCATCCTTCCCATCCTCAAAGACCCATTATGGGCTATTAACATCAAAACTCTGGAGACAGTGTTTCCTCCATATGTTCTGTCAGTGTTAGGTCAACCATCCATCACATAAAGAGCAATGACAGGTTCATTAATGATTTGTGGTTCTACATTTTTATACAGAGATTAATTAATAATTTATAAATACCGGTAGTACATTTTATCTACACTTCACTACTGAAGCTGAATTTGATGATCTGTGAAAATTATATTATATATTTAACACAAAGTTTATATATATTTAACACAAAGTTACCAAGTTCAGCTTTAATGTCCTTTTAATTAGTTTGTACAGTTATGATAAATTAAGTAACAATGTTTTGACAAATAAAATGTTTACTTATACAAACAGTAAAAAATGTATACTGTATTACTTTTGATATGTTTGAAGGGGAACACACTAGCAAAAATCAAGAACAAGGAGATTTTTTCAGTTGACAGACATTCAGTTATATTTAACTCAACCGAAAACATTCAGTGCAGTAGCAGGGTTTGACACCCATACAGCACACAGCCGTCCACTTTTTTTTTTCCAGACCCATTGACAATCATTCAATTTCACAGAGAATGGGTGTTTGCAGGTTAGTAAGACACACACATACTTTCAGTACATTGTTGATGTTTTCTCTGAACTGGTGTGGAACGTGTCGCAAAATGTTAAACAGTTTCAGTCTCTGGATAGAAGGCTCAACATGTATCCTTGCACAGGAGATTAGTCGGTTGTTCTTCGCTTCCTCATGTGAACTGTCCGTTGACGAGGAAAGATGGGATGTTAAGCAGAACTCCCTCCGGCAAAATGTCTCGTATGGTGAAGCCCTTGTCTGCCATAACCATGTCACCTGGTTGTAGATGTTGGAGAAGTCCACAATCAGCTGTTATTGCCTTATCTGAGGCACTCCCACCATACAGGTGAAGGTAATGAATCCATTGGGAGCAACACCAATCAAGGCTTTCAGTGTGGTCCGCCCTTTGTACTGGCTGTACAGATGACTTTGTGCGTCAAGTCTCTGTGTTGGAGACAGCAACCTCTGTGCAGTCAAACACTATTCTGCAATTTGGGAAGGGTCTGAAGCAGTCTGGGAGTGATGTTTGATTTTTTGCTGTGGAGGGGATATTGTTCTGAAGCATACCGACATACAGAATATTATAAAGTGCACTGACAATGGTGGTAAAGATATACTGTGGCTGTGCTACAATTTAACTTGTGGTCAGAATTAAGTCTAAGTTTTACTAAGGTCAGGAACAACTGATCAATTAGGGGCATAAATTGGACAGTCCAATCAGAATGATATTGAAGCTCAAATTTGGAAAGTGCTACCAAAAATAGAACAGTGGCAGCATCGGGCAATCCAGTGAAATACTGAACTCTGGGGGGGTTGGATGCCATCTGATTGAAGGAGAAAGTTTGCTTTTGTATGTCCAATTGTTTTTTCAGTTTCTCATTCTCTTTTCTCAGAATATCATGTTCTATTTCAAGCACAACAATACTTTTAGAAGTGCAAGGGGTCTTTGCAGTAGCAATTTTAGCATTGTGTGGCTGATCTGTGGCTTCAGTTTCATCACTGGTGGGAACCATTTGTTTCTTATGTTTGCAGGGATTGCTGAGGTTATCTGTTTGGAAAGTCTTCCCCTCGTTCCAAGCAAATTGTGATGGCCCAGCAGCTTTGCCATTTTGGAAATGCCAACTGCAAACCCCGGAGTTGCAGTTTGGGGTGAAGTTCTTGTGCCTATTTAATAAAAGGAAAGAAGATTATCATCATTTCCCAAGTTCTTTATAAGACATGTGCACAATCAGATTATAACACAATGGAAAAATCATAAACGCCTACTGTAGTAGCATGTGAGTAGTGATAACAAATCACAATATAAGCAGGTTGTGTCCTCGGAGGACAAGATAAATGAGGCCACGGAGAGCATAAAGATTCCCGACCCATGTGTGCATAATGAGAAACGGTATGGAACTGCGTTAACCTGAGCCGCCGAGTGTAATGTACACAGGTGAAGTTAACTGGCTGGCTGTAGACAATAATAGCCGATCAACTGTGGTCTTTGGTGGTTAGGACAAAAACACAGTATAAACCCCTATATGTAAGCCGTTAGCGTTAACGTTAAATAAGATAAGCACTAGCGCTAAGACTATTTTTTTCATTTGTTTAAGAAGTGTAACTTACCTTATCAACTGCAGCCATTTCCTCTTCTCCTTTTCGTCTATGGCAGTGGTTCTTAACCTTTTTTGAGCAAATGCCCCCCCTGACCTTACCC
>OOFH01092670.1:0-16892 GCA_900323355.1 Merlangius merlangus
TACATAGGCGAGAAACTAAAGTGGCCGGTGACTCCAGGGGAAGTTCACCTAAGGGCCTAAGAGTTAGGTGATATTAGGTACGGGTGTTTCGTCGCCGGCCAGCCGACGCTCACCTCGTCGGACACAAAGTCCCCGAAGCGGTCGAGAGCGAAGATGCACAGCAGCCGGATCACGAGGTCGTCCAGCCACTCCTGGTGCTGGCGCGTCATCTACCGACGCGAAACACAAGGCGTGGGATCGTCAGGTCACAGTGTTAACACAGTGAGGGGCAGAATGGAAACCTGCTACATGGAAGATGGCCGCACCTGCTCCGCCGTGCTTCCTACCAGCTTGCCTCCGCCGCGCCCGTGGAACTTGAGGATTTCTCTAAGCCCCGTGCCGGCACCGTGCCGGACCTGTAAGCAGACAGCGCGGTAATGTTATAGTCGACCCCAAAGCCTCCCCATATCACTGTCCACGGGCAACAGCTTTACTGACACCTATGCAAACCATTTACTCCACATTGCAATCAACTCAGTTTTGAATTTCATTTAAACCTTTTCATCCCAGAATAACCCATATACAGGTTAAGCCCCTCCCTCCACAATTGCAATTTAGAGATTTCGCCTAAAGCTTCTTAGCGCAATTTCACTTTATTGGCCTCAAATATTGATCCAGGTGTGCTGTGGATGTGAACTGAATGGCAAAAACCATCTGGTGGATGGCGCTGTTTACCTCCCAGGAGGGGTTGAAGAGGTCGTTGCAGAGTTCCTCACAGAAGCTTTCCAGGGGCCACTCCTGAGTCTGGAGGAACAGACAACAGAGAGCACCTTTAAGCCTTCCCGCTCCACTGTAAAGTACACCTGTACCTCAGCTGAGGCCAGCCTCCAGGCAAGAATCCTTCCAAGTTTGATTTTAGGGGTACCATGCCATAAGAGGTTCATCCAAGTCAGACGTCCTTTACCTCTTCAAGACTGCTGGAGGAGTCCCGAACATTGTCGATTACGACTTTAACGTCTGATGCCGATTGGTCGACGACCACATTCGATGTTTTTCTTCGTTTCTCGTCAGGTTCGGCATCCATGCTGTCGTTACTAAAAGAGGACATTAGTACATTATGTTGGTTAGACATTTCCACAATTGTGGAATTGTGCCTTTAGTTGTGACATGCTAAGAAGATTCAATGATACTCATATCAATGTGTCTGATTAACAAAATGATACTGCAGACAGACTGAAGGCCTGCAACACAGAAGACAAACATACCTTTTCTCATTTGGATCCATGTCTCTGGATCGTTGCTTTGCTACTAGCTTTGCTATCCGCTTGGCTTTATTCCGTTGTCGATTGCTCATGCCTGGCCTGAATTCAGAGTCAATCAACTCTGCTGCCTGCATGGGCTGAGAACGAGAACTTGGGGTGAATTTCAGTCAACTTAAATAGCTTTAGTGTTACTGTTTAACTATTGGTGATTATAGTAGCAGTGTCCTACAATATATGACACGCCATTAGAAACAGGATCACTCTTATCTCATACACCATCAAAACGTTTAATCCCAACAGGGTGGACCATGAAAAACATGAAACACCTCCGCTTTCTGGAAGATGGAGAACCAGGCGAGTGAACTGAAGTCATGTTTAAATATTCAGAGCTGCAAATGCCCAGTTGGTTTGCGTCACGAACCAACCTTCTGAGCCCCAGTGCCCCGTTATGTATGATCCTCAGTGTGTGCACTGAACAGCCACCCCTACACCTGCCATTTTTAGTTGTGGCTACAATGAGCCAGACAGTATAAAGAAGCAGACGCTGCAGCTGAAATGCAAGCACAGGAATACCTAGTGTGCAAGCAAAGTGGTCGGACCTATGTTTGTGCACAAAATAAGAAAAGGCGCCGAAACCTGGAGATGAAACTGGGCTACTTTTCTTTTGATTTATGAGTTTTAGTTCAGATATCTGTGCTTGGCTTGTCAGATCTAGTTTCACGCTGGCAGGTTAATCAGGCCATGAATTCTGCCACAATATCTGCCGACCCAGCACCACTAAGCTGTAGACAAATGTACAAACAGCAGCGTCTTCCAAGATAAACCTTTTTTTCCCCCCGCTGTATCCCAGAGTATTTTGGGACTTGGTGGCTCTTTTGAGAGTGCAGATCCCCGGTTTAAATCACCAGGTGAAAAAGCTAAATATAATCTTTTCAAAACAAAAAGCGAAAGTATTTTTAACCACATGACGAAGTTCAGTCCAAGCTCTATTTCAGAGCCAGTGGTCCACTGCGGACACTCCCTGAGAGCACGCCGGGCTCCAGCCCCAGCAGGGGACTCACTGCATGGTTGAAGGTGCTGGATCCAGCAGCGGCCTTGGCGTTGTGCTGCGTGTAGTCCAGGTCCTCGTCGTTGAACAGCTCCTGCGTGTCCATGCCGATGGCCGCCCCCATGTCCAGGCCCAGCTTCCTCTGGAGGAGCTTGCGCTGGCGTGCCAGGCGCTCTTTAGGATCTACTTCCCCTGAGGAGCACAGAGGCAGGATTAAGAGGGGTGGAGAGCCAGCGCGGGAAACACCGACATCCTTCATGGTGGACAGCAGTGGGGCCAGCAGGTGCTGCTGCTTAGGAAGGAGACTGATCTCTGGCCCAGCATTCAGTCCAGGTCATAGCAGAACTAGCAGTCCCATAGCAGGACTACTAACCTAACAGTCCTACTAACCTAACAGTCCTACGGTGTACTAGCAGGTCTACTAACCTAACAGTCCTACTAACCTAACAGTCCTACTGTGTACTAGAAGGACTTCTAACCTAACAGTCCTACTAACCTAACAGTCCTACTGTGTAGTAGCAGGACTGCTGCGGGACAACTGAAGGACGTGCGGCTTGTTTCCATTTTTCTTATCGAAATATTCTTCCAAAGAAAACTAATTTGTTGCTGATTCAGCTTTCAGTGGGGGATTTGGATAAGGGGATTTCCAAAGAGGGCAGTCTACACAAAGTTGATTTGAAAAAACCTTGCATGCTTACAGCCGTCCCCAGCAACATGGTGGCCAAAAAAACATTGAGCAAAAGTAAGTGAACCGCGTCTGATGGCAGACAAGTTAAAGCTCGCATTTAAGTTTCTTTTGCTCGGGTAATTGGGCACCAACGTTATCGCACTTCAAGTGTAATCAAGCGTTTTCAACTTCCGAATCAAACTTTTTAAGAAAAGTTAACATTCTCTTTAATGTAAATGGGAGAAAAGATCAGCATCACAGGTCAAGAGTTGGGGATGTGCATGAGAATTCTTTTAAAAGGTGCTGGTGTTGAGTAAAGCAGGTTTGGCCAATAGGAATGCGAGGGGCCTTCTTACCAGACTTGTCATCCTGAAGCTCAAACTCTGCCCCAGCGGACCCCAGTAGAGAAGCCCCGTGTTTGAGCAGGCGGGAGATGTCGAAGTGGTAGAAACTCAACCGGTCACATGACGACTCTTCAGGAGACTCTTCTCCGCAACACTCTACAAGGGCCAAACAAAACAGAGTTGCTAAATTAAGTACAACGAAGGAGACACAAAAAAGGTTTAATTAAATCCTTGTCAAAACTGTCAGCACCCATTGTACTGGAGGTAGGCTTTAAGAGTTCAAACCGTTGACACACATTGACAACTATTTGTAAAATGATAATCAGCGACTACATTGCCTAAGCTTCACGCGTTTTATGGTTTGAAACATTAAAGATGATTTGGGAATGACCAGGTCAAGATTTGATGTCAAAAAACAAAACCATCTCATCAATGCCATAAATATATCATCCATCATAAAAGGAACATCGATGAATATATAGAAACAAAGAAAATAAATCAGAATTGATTTGCTTAATGATGTCACTTTAAGTTTATGTATTTTTCAAGAACAAATATTAGTTCATTGATTATGGTCGCAGGGCAACGCGTGATGACAGTTTGGTGCAAAGTGCCGTAAATTCCACTTAATGCCTCAACCTTGGCGGATGCTGAAAGAAAAGAGTAACCATAGCAACTTCTGTGGTCCATCCAAAATCAAATCGTAAATTCAATGCAGTCGCTTTTGCCATCGTTTCAAAGCAATCCTACCCAAAACGAGGATGTGAAGTGTAACATGTTTTTCGGGGAAAGGGTGCCTTGATTGACCAGACTGCTTTATTGGCTTACCCTTCTTAGGCTTAGGGGCCGGGTCCCACTCAGGGATGTTCTTAACCACAGCCTCCACTGCCTGCCCAGCTGCTATGCGGGTGTCCCAGTTGGGACTCCTCAAGTAGTTCAAAACCTGGAGGAAAAAAAATAATAATGTTACACCAATGGTCACGGCTGTCGGCTTAGCTCAGGAGGTAGAGCAGTCGTCTTGTAACCGAAAGGTTGGTAGTCCGAACCCCCTCCTAGCTGAGTGTTGATGTGTCCCTGAGCGAGACACTTAACCCTAACTGCTCCTGACGAGCTGGCTGTCGCCTTGCATGGTTGACTCTGCCGTCGGTGTGTCAATGTGTGTATTAACTGACGTAAGTCGCTTTGGATAAAAGCATCGGCTAAATGCCTTAATTGTAACCATGTATATTATATTACTCAACACATGCTTCTAATTGATATTTTGTTTAAATTATTCCAGCAGATAGAGAAACGCTGCCTTGATATCCGTGCCTTGCCGTGTTGAACTAAAACTAAAAGTGTGGGTGAGTCGACAATGGTGTACAGTAACAATGGTCGATACTGAGCATATCATGGAAAAGTCATGTCCATGCAAGAGTATCGCACTGCACACACCTTTGATAGGAGATTGTTGAGTTCGTGTGGGTGGAGTTTGACCACATCTCCGAGCTGCTGGGCTGCTGCTTTCCTGGTTACTGGGGTTGTTCCCGTGTCCAGCAGGATGAACAAACGATCAAGTCTAGAAACAGAATACCTGTTATACACCAGTATTTCCTTATTTTGTTAGCAAAGTGTTGATGCAAATAAGCAACAAAGTAAATATACTATTGCATTCAAGTGTTGGGAAAGTGTGCTTGAGTTAATCAGTACAAATAGCATACCATGAAATAGATATTTATATTCTACAAAATACGCCATTACAACTATGAGAATGAAGTTTTACGTGTATAACTTACAGAAAATGCAAGCTATCCTTTGAGCTATACACTCCCTAAAAAGGTCCTAGCAGGATAATGTATAGAGGGGTTTAAGTTAAGACTAGAGACTGGTGGACCTAGTTCCTCTCATCCAAACAACACACTTTAAACCAGCCCAACAAATGAAGGGCCCGGGGAAATGATTACCATCTTAAAAAGTGTCAAACATAGACGTTTCTTGTTGTCTGTTTAATCTAGATAAGCTATATGCTAAATGACAGCTAAATGACAGTTCAGTCATCCCCAAAAGACAACACAAATGTGCATCCCAAAACGCTTTCGGCGACCAAACAAACAGCAGGGTCATTTATTTATTGACAGAAGATCAATGTTCTACAACAAGTGCTAAATGATGGAGAAATAAGAAGATCTCCCACTGAAGCAACACTAGCAGGTGGCCATGAGAGAAAAGTAAAGAGAAATGTGTTTCACGTTGTTTACTGTGCTGATCTATAGTGCGGTCAAGTCAGACAATCATTAAACAAACGTGGCCTTCTAAACTGTGATCCGAGTCTACCAGACTTAAAATTACACATAGAAAGCTAGCAGGCCCAAGTCAACCCGGCCTGACCATGCCATCCTCAGCCCAATCGGAGGCTAACCGGCAACGATTAGTTAGCTAGGCTAGTTAGCCAAGTTAGCAACTCGAGTGCAAATCCAAGTCAACCAGTATCAAGTGCATCTTACCTCGATACAGCCATGGTCAGATAGTTCAGATATCGTATCTCTGCTCCAACATTCAAGAGGACAGCAGAACTTTGGACTGGGTCTTGTGCTGTGTGTGTGTGTGTGTGTGCTATCTTGGACTACTTGGTGAAGTGACGCTAGCTGTAGCCAACAAGGGCTGTGCTGCTCCAACACCTGAACCGCTCATCCAGTTCGCTAGCGTTTCATGGCTTCAAACTTGTCTCTCCTGTCTCTTCGTATATCTTCTTTCACACAATATCGCCAAATGCTATACGCATATCAAAGTGTAGCTGGGGTTAACCCTCAGAAATACTTGCTGATAGATACTTTAACCTAATAAGATGTAAAGAGTAATTTTGTCGCACGCTGAAGGAAACCCCGAAGACTGTTTTTATATGAGGAGCCATCTTGCATTTATTACTTCCTCCATGGCAGGCAGAAGCTGATTGGGTACAAGCAATGAGAAGAGCCAATCAAAAAGCAGACCCAGAGTTAGAGCCCATGCTGTCAATCAAAGCGTGTCCCGCCTACATATCATTGTCCATATTGTATCTATACTGACACGTGTGTATGTGTGCGTGTGTGTGTGCGTGTGTTTCAGGCTTATTATCTGCAACAAATTTATTTAGGCTTAATTTACTAGGCTCAGCCTCTTCCGTTCATTTGCATTACGTCTGCATGTGTACATGATGGCTCTGTGAGTCGAGTATTTACCTAACTCTTCGTACCTAGTTTGTTTTTAACACATTAGAAAATAACGTGAATTTTAGCTGCCTCTTTTTTTTTTTGTAATTTCTTTTAAAAAAATCGCATAAAAACACAGCTGCCGTTGAAGGAGGGAGCGGACCGTTGGTCAGAATCAAACGCATGCGCTCAAAACGAACGGTTTTCTCTGCCGAAAACCTTTAAAAGCTTCTGGTGGTTTATTATGTAACCCGTCCTTTCAGAAACATTTTGGATCAACGTTATATATGAATATGCATACTTTCCATCAGATTTTGGCGGATATGCAGATACATTGATATGGATATCTAGATTCAGTAAGATCGAAAAGAAAACAATTCAAAACACGTGTGACGAAGAGCAAAATGCCAAAATGAAACGTAATCATAATGAACCATCATTTAAAATTGAATTAAATTGTTGTCGGTAGATAAATGTGGATTTCGTTTATTAAACAGAGTTGATGAAACCTCCCCCTGGTCGCAGCAGCAGAAGTTCTTCATCGACCTATGGAGCAAAAGGTAAGGGCCTGTCCTGTGAAGTCCAACAAACTCTGACGAATAACATAATTAACTTTGATGCACGGTCATCTCTATCGCTTTTAATGCTCCTTAAATGATTATAATATAGAGATATGCAAATTATAGCCATCCCAGATGTCAAGGACGGTGGGGAACACATCATTTGAGTTCTTCTGTCGTACATTTGATGATTTGGGAAAAGAAAATGAAGAACATCAACATAAGAAGGCAAGAGAGGCTTTCATCGCCTGTTTCACATTTTAAGCTTTTTAGATGCATCCACATCTATTTTTATGTATGATTTGTTTTTTGTCTTTACAGAGTGAAAAGAACACTGTAATAATTATTGAGGAGAACGATGAGGATTCTGACCCACTCATTCCTGGAGAAATTGTTCAACGCAGACTAAAGCAAAGCCATGTTTTTGTGCCAAGCCTCTCAGCTGGTAGGATAAAGTTATGGTGGATATATCACCTGGTTTTTGGAGCATATTCACTAAGAAATTAGAATTATTTTGACAGTACCCCAAGAACGGTTGGCACAAGCTAAACTGAAGCTGCGTTGCTTAGAAGATGAAGGGCTGTACGTCCAGGACAGACCTACGGTTCCATGGTGGATCAACAACAAAATGTCCAACCGACTCATTGAACAAGACAAGGTTAACCACTCTACATTTAACAATAAGGCACTCTTCAATAATTGTACATTGTATCCCTTCCTATGCTACAAATTAGTATGATTTGGGAATGAGATATTACTTGAAAAAATCACAAAACGAAGAGCCAGGCGGCAGGCGGTCATTTCTAGTTTCTGGTTATAAAACATGATTATGCAATATCTAAAATAAGCACAGTGCAAAGTACTCTGCAATGTTCTGAACACAGACCATCTGAGTCCAATATCAGGGTAATCTCTCTAAAGTAGCGCAATTAAGCTGGTTTCAAAATAGTGAGATCCATTTTTAGGATAAAAAATAATAATAAAAGAGGACAGGTGTGCAGCCACATTCTTACAGTTTATCTCTGTCAACCATTTAGTCCTGTTAGGTGAGGAATATGTACAGTATATGAATGAGTGAGTCAGACCTGAATGATGGGCTTGCTCCCTAACACAGGGAGCGTGTTGGTTCGACCAGAGCGGCTGCCTGAACTCCCTACCTGACCCGGTGCAGAGGGGCGGCTGCTTCGAGGCAGACCCCCCTTCTGGAGGTCCCTGTCCCGGCCTCAGTACCGGGTACATAGAGGTTAGGGCCTTCATTTGGAAGTGTGCCTTCTGATGCAAAACGCTGTCCTTTTAGCTATTTAGAACTGTTCTCAATGACAGAGGAGAGGGAGGTATTGTTTCTTAAGTTAATGGCACCTGATATGCATAGAGAAGATATCTAAATAAGTGAAGGATATCAACTCCTGAGTGTGTCGATAAACAATATATCACTTAATAATGTGTACATCATGTATTCACACATATATGTCCAACTAAGATACCATTTGGATATCATTTTTTTAATAATGTCATTATGTAACCTGCTGGCAACCTAAAATGATTTTTCTTTTACTCTGCACAGCCTTCTACAATAGCCTCAAACACATCTAGCAAATGTGATGCAGCAATGTGGCAGCTTGACCTTAGCCTAGCTGGGCTCATATTCACACATCACCCCTTGTTCAGTAGAGAACATGTGTTGGCACAAAACCTGTTAGAGCTCTATGAACTCTACCTCAAAAAACGCCAAATGTCAGATGCCACTACTGCCCTGCAGAGCAAGGTATTGTGTAACACCAAACATCTGTGCACTTGTTTATGCCAACAATTACAGAAAATGTAATATATTTTAAGTGAACTCTACTTAGTAAACTTTTACCATGCAATATTAGCTAAAGGGATTAGAGAAATTGGAAAGTGGTGAACGCGATTGGTCCTTGGCAGGAAACCAGTTGGGAACGAAACAAGAGATAAGGTATGTTTTATTAATATTTTCTGATGTGTATAACTACTTGTGTGGACATAGCTATATTTATAGATATCATTTTTTTCTTCAAAAGAGATACAGAGAGACATCACAGAGAGATAGAAACAGACTATCTCTTGAAGGACATATGTAATCGGTGGACCACCATTAAAAAACACAGAGCAGAAAATGCGTTCACGAGCACCACTGTCAAAGTACAGCTGCACAGGTGCGCGCGCGTCCTTGTTTGTTTTACATATTGTTGCTGTTGAGGCCAATCCCCATCAGTCATCCTCTGGAAATATTTGCGGTCTTAACTCCCTCATTCCCCTCTAAACAGACTCAAAGACATGGGTGGGAACAAATCCGCAACTCGGAGTGGAAAACCAGAGGAGATATTTGTGGTAATACATTGGCAAGGATAGATGTTGTTGATGCATTGTGTAGGGGTGTGCAGCAGTGCATCCAATTGAAAGGTTTGCCTGCTACAGACTGCAGATGATGGGGTTTTCAAGCAGCGATTCAGTGATCACCTTGACCAGAAGGAAGAGGGTACCTCAGGCCCTGGGAAGCAATTGAAGAATCAGGCCAATCCAGCCACCGTGCACAGTGATCTGATCCCTGTTCTCTCCAGAAGCAGCAGCATCACCCCATCACTGAGCTGCCCCCTGTTAGTCCACCATTAACAGAACAACATTAGTCATTGGTTTAGTCTTGGCAGATATTTAACCCAGAGCTGAAATTCCATTTGCTTTGTTGCTTTTGGATTTTAGAGGCGAAAGAATCAGGAGATATGAGGTGCTGCGCCGCAAGATAACAGTGAAAATATTCTACAATGAGAAACTTGTATCCTTCTCAGATCCAGCGTCTTTAGACGGTGACTTCAGAGTCAACATCCAGCAGATCTTTCACATACGGATAATGCACTGCTCAGAGAACATAATGCTGCAGGTATGTGTACACTAAGCACATTTGTAGAGCCCTTCCCAATCGCAGCCTCAAAGAGCATCAATCCCCCTGTTTTGATATGTGTATGTAATCACCTCAGAGGGGGAATATTGTTCTTCTTGAAATTTTAGATTTGTGAAACTTCAGGGCAAAATAGCACTGAGGTGGCCAAAGTATATTTGCCAATCCCAGATAGAAATGTGCTGTCAAGCTGCACTTCCCTCCTGGAAACTATAGAGTTCAGCAACAAACCAGTTGTCCAGCCTCACTATGAGGGGGTCGGGAGCAGTGAGTGACAGCAATAACCATTTATTACAATTCAAAGCAAATTATATTACAGCAAAGTAAGCAGGTGTGTGGAGCATTTTAAGTTGTTCTTCTTTTATCATTAGATGCCACATGTATACTAAATTACAAGCAACCAGGATATCTATTGAGCTCTGGTAGGCTCACCTACGGTCTCTCGTGGGCTGTACAGGAGTCTCACTTCTCCATGGCACCCAAAGCAACTAAACCAAATTCCACCAAGTGAGTAAAAACACCATTTTGATAACATCTTTATTTTTTATACAATATAACACAATAATACATTTTGTTGTATCAAAACTCATATACATAGACATTCATAAGCAATGTCTTGGTTATCTTGGTGTTTTTGTGGAGTGAGTTAAGTGTTTTATAACTGTGTAATCAATCAATCAATCAATACATTCATACTGAATTCAATTCCATGATTTGTAACAGATGTTATGTATAAATGTCTACACCGATGTATCATCCAATTGGATTCATTTTATTTATATTTATATTCAGTTCCCAGACTTGCCAAGTGTTGAAGAGCCATACACATGAAGAGTCACTAGGCCGGCTTAGGGATGTAAACTACGATCCCAACCACCCAGCAAACACAGCAATCCAAGGGCTGTTCAGGGTGAGGGTGGCTCCCCACATTCACCGCCATGTAAATGTCAAGTGCTCGCATTTACAGCTTTCCCCTGTAGGTTTTGTCTTTTGTTCATTCAGGGCTGCATCCCCTGCTGCTCAACAAATGTCCCCATATATAACAGGAAGCAATGTGGCAGCACCAGATACTACATGAACTATGCTATATTTGTTTGGAGTGCAGGAAGCTTGTGAGTGGAGAGATGGAATAAGGGGATGCTTTCACATGTACGCCTGCGAAGAGGAGTTTGACTTCACCACAGAGGAGGACTTCGATAAGTCCCGGCGGTTTGAGCTCCTCAGGGCCAGGAATCGTCGCACGGCCCCGCCCGAAGCCATCCCACTGCACGACAGCCAGATCAAAGACTCCATGTTTGCTGTCACAACACATTTTAAGAAGGTTTCATTACTTCTTGTAGCTTATCATTGCAATGATTCCGAGTCAATTTCCGTGTGTAAACCCATGAGTGACTCGTGTTCTGGCGCTGCCTAGGAGTACTCTGCAGTTCCACGTTTTCCACTTGTGGAGGAGGAAGAGGACCCAATCACAAGTCACATACTGCACAATATTCAACAAACCCAGAGGGTGCCTCGTTGTTCTGGTACACATCGTACATCCACATTACACTGGCTATTTACAGAACTTGGAAGGTAAACCTCTGATTTCTCTGCATTATGTAAGATGCTCGATTCAGCAAAGAGAAGAATTGATGACATCAGGAAGAAATATAAGCTCTCCGACATTGTCAATGAGCATCATGGGGCCGACCCACCAAAGTGAGTTTTGTGGGATTTAGTGACTTTGAACACATCTGTACTGTTCTGCTGGATAACAAACGTTGTTCTTGACACGAACAGGAAGTCCAGCTGGGATATATTCAGGGGGCGGCGTCCTCTAAACCCTAGAAGGACCACAATGAGGAAGTGTGTTCCCAGCTCCCTGCTCGCAGACACACACCTTAAGGTCTGGGTGACTGTCAACAGCGCCACAGGTCTGCCCCTCCGACAGAAAGATCCCCTCAAGTAAGGGCTCCACCTTACTAGCATGAACACATCTCTAGTCTCCGGCTGGTATGTCTGCTGGGGTGACCACCTGAAAACATATACAGGTGCTTGTTTTGTTTTGGTTCTGGAGGAGGATTCGTACCAGAAATGTATCCTGGTGTGACCGGCCTGCAAGTACCAACAGGGCAACCTTCTCAGAGGAAGAAGTTATTCCTCAGGTAAAAATTAGTTTTTATGAATATCTGAGACAGCCAAATAAGTTCCCTAATATGGCTGAAAATATATGTATATATTGAACAAATACAAAATTACCATAGGTAGTATTAAGCAGTATTTTGTGCATTTAACAGATTCTTTTTTTGTGAAACATTGCTGGCTTGTATGTAACATACTGTATATAGCGCCTCCATTATTCTCATTGGACTAACAGGTTGATGTTCAGCCCTTCTTTGAGGTCAGGTTTCAGGAGATCACATATAAGAGTTGTGTAAAACAGGGACCTAATCCACACTGGAAGGAGGACTTTACCTTTGACTTCAGGTAATACAACCCCTCCACTTGTTGTACAGTGATTCTCACAGGGCAGACTCCAGCTCATATATCACGCGCTCCTATATGACTGCAGGGCCAAAGGACGGGACTACAGCCTGGAGGAGCTTTCTAGTGCAGAAAATGACATTGTCATAAATATGTTTGATAACATCTCCTTCCAACGTGCTGAGGTATCGTGCGCTTTTAAGAGCTGGTACACATCTCAAGCGATCAGAACCAACAACTGAAATAACCAGAGATTATTTCCATCCATGACTTTGATCCTTGCTCACTATTTCCACGATTATTTTGGTCTTCTCTCTCTGCTCTTTACCTGTGGGACGCCGTCTGAATTACAGACTAGTGTACTGAAAGGCCGCGGAGCGCAGGTGTTCTCTGGCAGACAATGGCTGGGCTCTGTCACCATACCTTTCAAAACGCTGCTGCAGCAGTCCACGGTGAGGTCTCACACAACCGTGTGTGCACGCGCCGACATGAGCTCACACAGATTACGTCAAACCAGACCACTGATGGATAGCAGGACCGATATGCCTTCAACTTGTTTTAAGGTGTGTGGGTCACTTCCCATTGGCCAGCCTCCGCTCCTGCTTGGCTACACCTGGCAGGAAGAGGATTCTTTCAACGACCAGGCAGTTGGGACAGAGGAGAGCTCCCTGGAAGTCTTCATAAATC
The DNA here is from genome assembly GCA_900323355.1 of Merlangius merlangus. Lineage (NCBI taxonomy): Eukaryota > Metazoa > Chordata > Actinopteri > Gadiformes > Gadidae > Merlangius > Merlangius merlangus. Next base: position 13,095 of record OOFH01092670.1, read on the forward strand.
TGGACCCACCTGTCTCCATAGCTGCTGAGCTATCAGCCAGAGTAGGGTTCTATCGACAGTGTTGGATAAATGGGTGTATAGATAGAACCAATTATGATTAACATGTTGTTACACAACACTACCTTTGTTTGTTCAGGATGAGGAGCAGATTTCACAGTGGTTGGTGCGTACAAGATAAGACATTATAATGTTTATAAATAATCCAGAATAATAATTAGAATTATATCTAAATTATTTTAGTTGAGTGCTTATCGTTAAGGCGTCTCTAGTTTCCCAGCGACGAAGCGGAGGGGCTGCTGCAGCAGGCCTTTGAGTTTGAGCGGCAGTGCAGAGCTACCAGTGAAAAGAACCAATGGGTATCGACCACTGTCTTCAACTCTGACGCCAGGCTGGTCCTGGCTACCCGGTTCTTTGGACCACTTGCTCCTCCAAAGGAAATACTGAAGGACACTTCACACAACAGCATAACTGCTTTAGTAAGGGCTGACTCAGAATTGCACACACAGCTGGAAAGAACTTTAAATGTTAATGTTAAATGTTCTTCCTTGAGAATGTATGACTAAGGTATCCTTTTTATTGAATTTGGATTATGTAAACTAGGATATCCTGGCAATGTTTGTGTCCGTGATTCCAACCGTACCCTGCCCCTGTGGTGTTGGAAACAGCAGGGTCGTGTGGTTCTCCTCTGAGGTACGCTCATAATCCACTAGAGTAAACATTTACACATTTTTCCAAATATGCTTTGACCCAGATTATGTGTAGAGCAAACTCAGCTGTGGGCCTCAAACATATGTACCCAATGGTGAAGATATTTGATTCAGTTGTTGACTTTACCTTTAAGAGCACTGTGAACTTGATCTGTTGGACAATTCTATAGCAGTGCCTGGAGCTCGCAGTGGGCAACCATATGAGCCTGGCAGTACTGCTGTGTAACCTCTTCCACTACCAGCAAGTGGAGGCGTGGCTGCTACTGGGAGAATCTGTCCTTGAGGTAGCCTTCTACACTGCTATTATGTTGATTATCACTACTGTACTATACTTAGTTCAGGCCCACCCAAAACTATACCAGAATCACAATGTTTTTGTCATTATTTTTGTGCAAAGTAAAAGCAAAGTCTATTCTACAGAGAGAGACGTCGTATATCCTCACCAAAAACAACCATACATACTTGGTTTGGAACCCCAGGGATGGAAAGCACTACGACAAATGCGACACGCGTTGCCCTTTGCAGACGGTGAAAGGCCTTGTGAACGGCCATAATGTAAGGGAAGAGGCTCAGACTCATCTGCTGTTTAGCACATGTAGTATAATGACAAGGATCCAAAGTAACACTGATGGATGTGTTTTAGGTGTGGTTTAATGTCCAACGCACAAAGCGAACCTCAGTCATCAACTTTGACTTGTCAGACGCAGGCTCTTGGAAGGCTTTGTTCCTCAATGGGTCTCAAGCTGCAACATCTGGATTGGTAAACCATTTATTGAAGTGTCTGAAAATTGTATTTGCATTCATTTTAACAAAGAACCTCATACCTTTGAAGTGCCTCTACAAAATGCATCTTCTCTAGCCAATTCAGGTGAAATACCGGCCTGTTGAAATGGAGTTGGTGTATGCCCTCCAAAGGAGGTAGGTCTAGAGTTCTTGAGCCCTAGTACAGTCTACTCTATAAAACGTTCTATATTACAGTATGGGTGTACAGTGGTTCCCCCAGAAAATATCTTAATCAAGGTGGCCAAGGTTTGTCCCGTGGCCCTGCGGTCTTCAGTGAGGGTTTCAGTTCGGAATAATAGAACAGAACCGCCTGAAGCCGCCGTTTCAATTCCATTAAATGGCACGACTATTGTTGTGACCAGTATTAACAATGCATTATTTATCTTTATTTTTTGTACCTGATTGAAATGTTGTCTTTCTTTTTGAGTTTTGTGCTTCGTAAATGCATGATAATAAAAAATTTAGATATATTTTTTTTATACATTGGTAGTCAAGGCGGGGCCCTATTGTTGTTAAGGCCTTAATTAACCATTCAGTGCTGGGGGAAACACTGGGTGCATCAGCTGAGAGAACTACAGTGTTTTCCAAAAATTCCAAAAATAAATAAAGCCCACTAGTTGCTGATTCCCAAGAAGGGACATGCTGCTGTACTGAGGATATCTTCCGTCCAAGGGTGGAGGTGAAGCTGAGGGGCAGCCTAATGGAGTGGAGGCTCCCTCACGTCACTCGCTGGAACTCCAAGGGCTCGGCAATGCTCAGAGCAGCCCTGGAGCACCTGGAGAGAGCCCGGTCCTCGGACCCCATCCTGACGGAGACCGTCCATGTTCTGGAGACCATGACAGACTACAAGGTAACCACGGTTGTATTGAGAGCCGGCTCCACTGACCATTGGAACCTACTTTTTTTTTTATCATCTCAACGACTTGTCGTGTGATGTGATTCCATGGGTGAGAATGATTGCATTACTCAATAGGTTTCTACTCCTGTTGAAAATCGTTGTTTATTGTGGAATTTTGTTGACCCCAATGCGAAATGGGGGCCTTTGGTTTTGGGTTCATTAGGTAACTGGATTCCCTCTTCACATGCCCTACCGAGATATGAACTCATTGGTGGACACAGTCTACAACACAGGGATCCACAGCACAGAGATCCCAGACACCTCATTTGCCTTGGCCGTGTACATCCGCCCCTACCCAAACTACATCCTGTCCACTTGGGTCTTCTTAGCCCGTCTGACCAAACGAGTAGGGAGCCGGACCGCCGGTTATGTTGCAGCAGTGAACGACTGAGAAGATGTTTGGTAATGTTGATCAGATCCTCTGGATGTTTCATACAAAAACATGGATAAATGTATGTACAAATTGTTAGCATTCTCTTTTACATTCATATATGAAATGCATGAGACCTTAATCAAACGTCTGTTTTTTATTAAAAGTTGCAAGATAGAAGTGGACAGCCAAATACTTTCATATTCTCTGTACAGAAATTACTTTTTTTTTCCCCAATTACCCCCCATCCTCCTCCCAGAGGAAAAAAAATAAGAGTGATTTCCAAGAGGCTTCTAACATATATGTTCTTTAAAGTTCCAGAATACGTTCTACAATTTCTGGAACAGGTTCATCAAGGTAACATTGCTCAAGAACAAAAATGCTGTGTCAACAGTTGACCACAGCCCGAAATAAGTTCCTCTCTTCTGTTCCTACCCACTTTCCCATAGTAGCAAAGAAAAACAAAAAAGTGAAACAATACAGCTTACATTCAACACGCCTGAGGTACTTTGGCTTAAATAAATACAGCTACAGGACGGCTTTTGGTCTCTTGCACAAAGTCGTGTGGCAAAATAGGAAGCCGTAGAGGCACTAAACCCACACATACCCTGCTTGTTAATACTCAGAAACAGCTCAATATCTTCAACAAAAGAAGAACACAAAAAACACTGCAAGCTATTGGAAATTGTATACAGCAAGTAGGTATATTGCACGTTGTGAACTACTTAAGTATCAAAGTGCTGTATACATCCCAACAAGGAAAATAAAAACCATGCCTCTTCATGCAACATGATTACTTCAGAAGGCACAGATCTCTCTCACACACACACACACACACACACACACACACACACACACACACACACACACACACACACACACACACACACACACACACACACACACACACACACACACACACACACACACACACACACACACACACACTTTTTGTATGTGCAGATCATGCACATACCCACACACACACACACTCTGTGTACTTGCAGATCATGCCCAAACCTTCCCATCGAAGGGGTTTG
>OOFH01092671.1:0-13309 GCA_900323355.1 Merlangius merlangus
ACATACCAGACATAGCTACTTATATACATAAACCTCTTCTCACCTATATTTTCACCATTTGGGATTAGTGAATGTTCCCAACATGGGCTACACTTTTTTCCTGTAGATTTGAAATATTAGATTGAAGTTGAATAATAACGACGAGTCTAACAGCAGACCCTTCATCTAGGAAGCTGTAATTAACAGGGCAAAATGCAGGCGGTGAAAAAAAAAATGCAAATTATTCTGCACAAAGGCTCCTCACAAATTGGCGTCACCATTTCTCAAATTATATCATTACTATATTTTGAAAATGTTAATCTGTTGAGCGGATTTCCCGGGGGAGTTGAGTAAATTAGTTCTATTTCCGAACTGCCTCTCTGCAAAGGCACGGGAGCGACAAGCACCTCTGATTTGCTGATTACAATTACACTCCCCAGTTTGGGCTCCTTCAAGCATTGATAATTTTCGGCATATTAAGCACGTTTTAGCAAAGGTGATAAGTCAGTTTTAATTGAAATGAAATTATTATTCTAATGGAAGTTTGGTTATTATTATTAGGAGGCACTAGTCATTCTAGCTCCATTTTTTAATATATAAATGCGGCGAGTAAAAAGATTTTGAAGGGCATTAGGGTGTCGGGATTGAATGAGGTAATTTGAAGGGAATTACTTTCTCTTCTATCAGAAATGAACTGAATTAAAAGTCCGAATCAATCGCTTTCACTTCTCCATTCTACTTTGACAGCAGTACAATTACAGATAATTAGATGGAGGAAACTTTTAATTGTGGGATTAGAGAGAGAGAGAATTTGTAGGATCAGAGAAAAATTCTGAGCAGAGTTTTCTTGCTTTAAATCGAATCAAAGGATTTGGAAGCTTAAAATGGCAACCAGCTTTTTACAGTTTAATTGGAATTGCATCTAGTTCATCCAAATCATCCAAAACAATTAATTTAGATTTAATTCTATAATTATCATCAAATCGAATAATAATATAATAATACAACCTAATTTAGATAGTTAAAATTTAACGTGCGTGAAGTTAATTGAGTAATTAAAGTCCTAAACTGCTGCCTATTAATTTGCCTGTCTAATTAAAACTGAATTTAATTCCGTGTTGGTGGAGAAGAAATCAGTGTCGGATCGGCGTCTTGATTAAGACTGGGTTTTATTTAGAATGTATTATGTTTGCCATCCCGATTATGTCAAGCCCATACATCAACACAGATATTATCGATTTTTGGTATTTGGGGAGGTCAGTGACATTATAGCCCTGAATACTAAATTGCAGGGAGATCTCAACCAAGGCAAATGAAAAAGCTGCAGAACACATCCCTGTACGTTTTTCAAGATGAATCAAGCATTAATTAGACCGATATCCATTAATTAGCAAGATGGACTGATAGTGAGGATGATATCGATACGTGGCCAAAGGATGGGCTCCAAGGAATAAGCCTCTTGCGATGAGTTAGAGAGTGGGTAAGTGAGTGAGTGAGGAGGTGGATGTTTGAGGGGGCATTATGTGTGTGTAAGAGACGTTTAAGGCAGTAATATTGTCATGTTTCTCTTCAATGGGTTTTATATTGAAATTAGACCTTGGTCTGATTTCAATAGACCAAAGTCTGGTCTTTTATTGGTGTGGTCTTTTTCCAAACTCGTTGTCAATATGAAATAAGCTGATTAGAATGTATTGTCTTAAAACAGTCTGATAGCCCAATAAATATATAGTAAATAAATAAATAGACAAACGAATGAATTACTGAATAGGCCTAAATGAATAAGTATAGGCTACAGTCTAAAATATTCTTCCCCCGACAATTCCCAGCTCTGGATCACTCATTTGACAAGATATTTATCACATGCTGAAACATAATCAATTACTTATAGGCCCAATGTTTTTGTATTGATTAAGAGCATCAATGCAATGCCGAGATAGTGTCATTCAAATCTCTAGAGTAATATGCGTATTCACATAGGCTATAACATAAAGCCATATACCTCTCATGAGTTAAAAATGCATTCCGTTTAGATGCCTCTTTTTTTGCTTAGCTGCCACATGGACCAGTTACAGGAATGAAACAAGACAAGGCAGCAGAGCGGCTGAATGCTGGCCTTATAACGTCTTATTATCGGGTTAATTAAAGCTAGAATCTGACAATGTCACCCAGTTGTAGAAAAAAAGGGATTAAATTCAATGTCTCTGGAGACTATGTCAAGGGCCGCTTTTCACAGCGCCTGTGTTGGACATCGGCTCTGCTCCGAATCGACCAAAAAAAAAAAGCAATTATTTAATTTTAGATCTTCAAAAACAGAAATAAACGCGCCGAATTATTCATAAGATTGTAAACAGCGTGGAGCACGAACTTATAAAACAAAGAATAAAAGTATTCAAAGACAAGACAAAACTGCTGGATAAATACAAGGAAAAGGAGCATTTCTAAGGAGTTCATTAAAATGGAGAGCTGCACATTAAAATACAGAGGGCTGGGGTCAAGTGACGAGTGGATTATATACTTTCTCATAATAATATTAATTAAACAATTTGTATGCTAATAGGGTAACAATTACCGCATCTTCTGTTGAGAGATTGAGGTTATTACAACATGCCAATCCCAGAGCCAAGGGTCAGCGAACAGAGTGGGGTGCAGAAAAAAAATCACCTCTGATTAACATTATGACAATGCCAGACATGGAATAAATAAAGTCGAATTAATCATTTGAAACTTGATAAGTAGCACAGGCTGTAGTCGCTGCAGGCCGCTTTAATGCACACCGATAGAGCGATGTGAGTAAAGCTTAGATTAAATGTGTTTTATATATATATTTATAACTAGGCCTATACTGAATGGTTAATTATCTGCCGTTTTGTTTGGTGCAGAAATTGTCAAATGTGCTGCCTATTCTACTCTATTCTATTCTAGTTAAAGTCCGCATAGAACCTTGTAGGATTTTATCGGCCTATGTCATGTTATAGCCCATCATAATGTTTTATTATGATTTATTGTCAACTAAGTATAGGCGACATTTTTTGTTAATAAATAATACATATTCATTTCAAAGCTATAGACCCACTGCCTTCTCTTCTATTATCTTTTGTATTTCCACGGTTGTCTATAGCCTACTCTTTCACCCCTCCTTGTATAAGTGACAAAACACATTATATTGTCGGATTATATTGTGCAACGTCCTCTAAACGCATGCATTCACTTTTATATGCTCCATTTGCTTCGGCAATCTAAATAGCCTAATTGATTGGCCCCTTACTTGCAGAGCGGCTACTATTTATCTAACCCATATAAATATACAGCAAGTGTGTGCAATGTGAGCCAAAGTTAAGGGGAACCAACAAAACTGACATCCAAAGTGATCCCGCCCCGCGTTTCCCCCTCTGCGTTTCAATGCGAGCTCCTTTCCTCGCCGGTCCCCCGTGTAGTTACAATGTAGTTCTTATCAAAGCCCCCATGTCTTGTTGTGACAGCTCTGATATTGTTTATTGAGGTGGGATGTCAGGTTTAATTAGCAATCGATATGAAAAGCGTTTGCAGACCCCGTCTCTGACGTCAGAGTCGATTACCGTTTCTCATTGGTCTCAAATTCCCAAAGCCGCGGCTAATTATTGGAAGGTTCACGTGGATAAAGTACAGCTCATCCCCTCCCTTCGCATCATGTCCCCTGCTCGTCGGCCACGCTCACTGCATGCTTTTTAAATCCACATCGCCGGCTTCAAGACGTCGTTCCCTTTCGCCTGCTGCGGGATGATGGACAGCAGGATACTGGAGCCTCCTCATGCCCAGTTCGGAGGCTCTCTCGGCGGGATGGTGGGCTTCCCGTACCATCTGAGCCACCATCATGTGTACGAATTAGCCGGTCATCAACTCCAATCTGCGACCGCGGTTCCCTTTTCCATAGACGGATTACTTAACGGGTCCTGCACGGCGTCTGTTGTTAATTCCAACTCGCTCTTGTCTGCGGGCTGCGGTATGAACGGAGATAACCAGTATAAACTGACAGGTAAGACGCGATTTTATTATACGATTTAGCCTAGCCCTTTATTATACATTTACTAAAAGCATGGTTGTGCAGACCAGCAACAAAGACACGATGCCTTTTATGGAGCAAAGTGGATCGTTTCCGTTGCATCGCGACCATCAGATGCTGAAGCTGTGCGCAATAACGATGCTGTGGTAGTCAATAATAGTCACTCAAGTCAAAACACGCGGCTATGTGCCTCCTTCCTTAACGGGCTATTAACGTATTAAGGTTAAGTTTGGTGAAGGCATATCCATCCCCGACATAGGCCTATCTAAACATAGCCTACAGCCTCGATGGGCTTTACCTCGTGCATAAGCTATGTTATACGCATTTGTTTTGAAGCATGTTGGTGGTGTAATTGCATGTCCTATGCAGTGCAATGTTGACACTTCGTTGTGTATCCTCACGTCAGACTCGGGAGATCCAGACAAAGATAGCCCCGGTTGCAAGAGACGGAGAACACGCACTAATTTCACTGGTTGGCAGCTGGAGGAATTAGAGAAGGCTTTTAATGAGAGCCATTATCCGGACGTGTTCATGAGGGAGGCTCTGGCTCTCCGCTTGGACTTGATAGAGTCCAGAGTACAGGTAAACCATGTTTCTTTCACCCCTTTGCACGTCAACTTCGTTCTCAATCTCCGAGTTCGTGTGCATGCTATTGCACATCAACGGCTGTACCATTTTTTTTAATATCTGTCTATAGGTCTATTTGAACTCGGTTAGAATGCTTAAATAAAAAAAACAGATCTGGGCGTATAGTTATCATAAGAAACGCTGGACGATGTTGCTATACCTCAACAATGGCATCGAACTCTCGGAGACAGAACCAGTCCACACCAGGAAGCACAAGGGGGGATTTCATTATGTTTTTGTTAATATCCCACTACCAAATTTTTAGTAATAGGCCTACAAATCAAACAATTGACCAAACCAGTGCATGCTGGGTCGGATTCTAAGACTATTATGTTGTTTATTATTTTTATATATTTTTATATATGATCATACTAATATTTATATTTGAGGGAAAAAATAGAATATACAGTAATTTTTTAAAATTACAAAATAATAATAATTTATAAAATAATACTCATAATACCTATATATAGGTATATTAATATTTTATAGATTATATAGCTGCATGTTAATGTGGAGCATGCATTTTAATTGTAAAATGTACAATATATTTTTTACAAAAATATATATTATATTTCTATATTTCATTTATAATATTAATATTGAAATGTGTATGTTATCATATCCTTTATATACAAAGAACAAAGCCCAAAGCACACAACATTGTCCCCTTACAGTGTTCATCAACCTTTCACGTGCACAATTTTGGAGCAACACACCGTTATGTTTTGTTTTGTTTACATTAGATAAGTCTTATATTTTGGGTTTTAATTGTGTGCGGCTGACTAATGCAATATTCCCTTGCCTCTGCAGGTATGGTTTCAGAATCGCAGGGCCAAATGGAGGAAAAAAGAGAACACAAAGAAAGGTCCCGGGCGACCAGCGCACAACTCGCACCCCACCACCTGCAGCGGGGAGCCCATGGACGCAGACGAGATCGCCCGGAGAGAGCTGGACCGGCTGGAGAAGAAGAAAAGAAAGCAGGAGCGCAGGCTGCTGAAGGCACAGAATAAGCTCCTCCACGGGGACCTATTTCACACGCCCGGCTCCGACAGTGACAGCGGAGTGTCCCACGTCACGGACAGCGAACACACGGGCACCCTTTTTAACCCTTCTGCAGGCAGGAACCAAACACCAACGAGCTGTGACCAAACGACCCATCCTCACACCCATAACACCACAACAACCATCACCACCACCACGCACAACCAAAGACAGTCGCACCACCACGACGCTGGCGGCTCCGAGCTGGACTCGTCGGACAGCAGCCAGCAGTCGAGCTTGTGTGCCAACAGCAGGGCCTCCAGCCTGCAGAAACTCAACCCCTTTAGCGTCGAGAGCCTCCTGTCCGACTCCAGACCCTGCAGGCGCAAATCAAACGTGGACGGATTCTCTGCCTTACCCCCGTCGCGGCCTTTGATAGGAAAGGGACACTTCCTACTGTACCCCATCACCCAGCCGCTGGGATTCATCGTTCCGCAGACTTCGTTGAAAGCAACCCCCACAACAATGACAACAACAACAACAACAACAAAAACTGACGTCATGGACAATGAGCGTGGTCGAGGAAATCCGGCCAACTCGGGATGTAAGAACCGCGCCATGGACTATAATTGCGACTCGACACAGGACGATGACGCGTTGTCGATCAGGGGACAGGGGGTGGCTCTGCCGGAGAGAATGAAGAGTTCCCCACAGAGCAGTCCGTCCCGGGCCACTTTTCTCAGTGGCAAAAGTAGTCAGTCAGTCAGCAGTGGTAGTAATAGTAATAGTAGTGACACGTGCTTCCCCAACGACGTGCGAGAGTCCAGGCCCCTAGACCACAGCTCCTTACAGGCAGACGCAAAAGAGCACCTCCAAGATAAAGACTATTGTGACCATTCAGAGTCAGTTATAACTTATAGTCCAAAAGAAACAAAGACAGACTCCTGAAAATAGGCCTCTAAAGTATAGCCTCAATCTGAAGAATTGTTGATATAGATCGAGGGATGAGATTCAATAGGCCAAAGTTTTATCATAGTCCACCAGAATTGCATTTATAATCTTTAGGCTACATTTTCTCAGCTAATATCTCCATTATGGTGTGTTAGCAAATAGATCTCTCTCTCTCTCTCTCTCTCTCTCTCTCTCTTTCTCTCTCCCTCCCTCCCTCTCCCCTCCTCTTGTGTGTATGTTTCGCGGGTAAAGGTTTGATATTTAATGTCTGCTAAACTGTAAACAAAAAAAAACAAGACAGAACCACAAAAATCCTCAAAATGTGTAAAAAGGTATCATACTATTTATATATGTAAGGTTTTCGTAAATAAATCTATTGTATACAAGCCCCTCAAATCGTGTGTGTGTGAGACCTTACATCCAGGAGGGTCTACAGTAGGAAGGGCTTTCTCAAGAAATCTCATGTTGTACTTTGTATATTGCCTTAACAAATTTATTCATCTATAAGCCCCACCGAAATGAGGTTAGGAGCCTGAGGCAAAGGACCCGCTCGACTCCTGCAGAGTTTGGATATGAAAGTAATTATTTTCCCGGTGGCTACTGCGGGGATTCAGTTTATTTTAGCTCAAAGGGTTATAATACATTACCGATTTCTAGTGATATGAAATCACATAAACTTCCAAGAATAATAGAATTAGCATGAAAGGCTGGGGTGTCAAATTGAAATAGGAAAATAATAGCCTCGGCAGCTGGGAGTGTGTTTGTGCATATTGGATAGGAGATGGGAATTCGTGGGGCGGAATTTTCATGAGCTTTTCACTTTGTCAGGGGTCCTTGTATCCGGCTATATTAAGATAGATGTTCGATGATATCCCTCATTGTTCTGTCGCTTACATTGATGTTTCTGTGTTATCAACCTATTGATCATGCGTCGGCTGTAATGGGAAGGGTGAAGCGAACGTGCCTATTTACAATAGCAGAACACATTTGTTCTAATAGGGCTGGGGCTCCCGGGGGGATGCATGCAGGGTCTGGGACATCTGCGCCTTCTTTCAGAATATTAGCAATGATGACCACAAGGTATAAAAGCTGAATTCAAACTAAAACCTAAACTAAAACAACACACAGAAGAAGGTCTTCTAAAACAAACAGAGTTCTTTAAAAAAAAAAAACACAGTCTTTCCAGTTCTGAAGCCTGGATGCGGTGTTGTTGGAAGCCTTGTTGAAATGCCCACGAGCATTTGTGGTAGTTTTCTCTTTTTGGCTTCTCGATTTGCAAATAAATTGAAAATAATCAGAGGGGCAGCTTTATGTCTGAGCCGGTGCAAATGAATTTCTGAGCCAGTGTCCTTTTCAAAATATTTACATAATATTGCAGCTGTTTGCTCTAGGAAGCAATTACTTATTAGGTGGGAGGCAAGGGATGAAAAAGCCAACATGGCACTGAATGGAAAAGATCAGTGCTGTGAAGCTGAATGCTGTGGGTGTAACTATAGCCACGGCGTATAACACCCCAATGAATACGGTTATTTTATAATAATAAAATAATACAAATCATTTAATGACACAGTTTAAGCCATAGGACGTCGTTTAGGCTATATAAACAGAGCACAATTTGCCCCCCCAAACTGGCAAAGGTTTATTTCCCAGATTGAAGTGAGAGGTCGGTTGGAAATAACCTAAAATTGATGTCCCTTGGTTAATTTTTCCTCTCTCCCTTCTATACTCTTAGGCTATTTGGAACTTATGCCCAGTTCATCCATAATTCATTAGCTCCCCTGAATAGGAGTATCGCTGGCTGCACATTGGTGGCCTTAAGGTGAAATTAGCGATTTGCTTAAGTAGTTAAGCTTTTCTTGCCTAAGAGCAGCACGCGTGATTCAAGACAAACTATCAATCGATATACCCAGGCTGCCTCCAGGAGCTGTGTCTTCCATGAATCACACTTTATGAATTCAATTTCTACCCAGAGAAAATTTTCAATTTGAACGCCAGATCATTATGGGAGAGTGTAAATTGTTTTTGCTCTATTATGCATCGGACGCCATCATTTTTTTTTCTAATTACGGAGGTGTCAGGTCGGGCTGTCATGCAGACGCTGATTTTCAATTTAACTGATCATCGTGCATTCATTTTCCCATTTGATAAATATGCTATCTAGAAGCCTCTGCATGCACGGAATGCTAAAAGAGAGGCACAGATTGGCAAAGTAATAGAGGCCTGTGTGCGGCAATAAGTGCAGATCAGGCAGCTAATTTAGCACCTCCTGGTATTCCATTTCCATTTCTCATTTTCAGGTCTCAGAGGAGGAAAAGCAGCCCAAAGGCAGAAAGCAGCCTATTCACTATCGAAGAAAGAGGCAGAGAGGAGAGAGAGAGAGAGAGAGAGAGAGAGAGAGAGAGAGAGAGAGAGAGAGAGAGAGAGAGACAGCGAGAGAACACACCAAAGCCTTGTTTCCAACCACACCTTTCCTAAATTAGTCAATCGAGCTTAATTAAGGTTAATGGAGTTTTCTCAATATGTGTTAGTCTTACTTAATAGAAACAAATTTGCGCAATTAATTAGGCCAAAGGCATGTATTCACCGAGAGCCATTTGACAATCTTGCTCACATACATTCTCAATAACTCCCCAAAAATATGAATATTACCGTATCATAACCATTTTCAAAAGTAAAATTAACCACAAATATATGTTCCCAACCCCACAATATATGACAAACACGGCACAGTACAGGCCATTATGAAACAACAAGGGATATGCCAAAATTGTTCAGTTCTTTGTTATTATTTATTTTGTAAATTAGGTAAACGTTAATCCACTAGTTGTGGAAGTGCTGAGGTGGGAAACAAAGCAATACATTAAAGCGAGCAAGGTTTTCCTTGTGTAATAAAAAAAGGTTGTGTTATTATTAGGTCTAAATGGTATACGCATCTTGGGTTCTCCCCCCCCCCACCCCCTCCATCTGATCTTAGATTCAGACACACAGGCGTGGGCCTAATCGTTTTGCTTCATGGGTCAAATGGATTTTCTTCCTCAGAATATATGAGTACTTTGTCTTTTAGGATTAGTTCACATTTCACACTCACTAATGCGGCAATGGAAATTATAATTCTAATCTCTGTGCAAACCTGGGCCAGGCCTGGGTTTAGACACAGCATACTCTTCATTCATTAGGTCTCACTGTTTTCTAGGTAGTTGTAATTGTCCTGCATTTTTTGATAAAACAGATATATCCCGAGGCCTATGGAAAAAATGAAGATAGACATCAGTTAATTGGACAAATTTGCATTAGCCTACATAAATAGGCATACCTATGACTATTGACTGTAGTTTAGTACTCCTTATATAAAACACAATTAGACGTAGGCCTATGCGTCATAATAAGTGGTCAGAGTTTTCATTGAGTAAAACTGAGAGACTTAATGATTATGCATTTTGTTTCCACGTTCTCAAATTGTAGGTCTTTCTAAATTAAAACGTACTAGGTATAACAATGTCCAATTAGTTATTTTAAAGGGTAGGTGTCATGTATGTGGAATCCCCTTTAATCCTCAGTTTAGCCTCACTGAATGAACTGTACACATTTATAAACCAAAAGAGCCTAAAGTAGCCTACATTTTTGTAGGCCTGTTATATTATACATATAAAATATTTGTATTTTACATAATACATGCATTCTATTATAGCATTCTCGATTGGCTACCATTGTGCTATTATTTAAATTATAACTAATTTTCTGGAGAAAAACTAAAACGCAACTTTCTGCTTTCATACGTCAGATGTGTCAGACCTCAGCTTTATATGGTTCTCGTGAAGGTGGCTGTCGGGGGAGGGGCGTGGCACTAAGCAAATGGGTTCTCTGACGCGTCACAATTACACATAGCAAGTGCTTTTGAAGTAAAATGCAACGACTGTGAACACGTTAGACGTGGAACTGAGCTTGGTCAATGTCTTTTTTTCAATGTAATTCTGTAGTATTTGTGATGTCACAACTTCAGCTGTTTTTTTCAAATTAAAATTAAACTATTGTATAAGCAATATAATACACAATTAACACTATTTTAAAGATTTCCCTCCATTACATAGAAGACCTTGCCCTGATTATAAGCCCTAATCACTATTGGGCACAATCATTAAGCCCTTTTGTTCAAGGTCAGAACCTTTGCCTAAATTGACATTTAGTCGTAAGAAAAAGTGTAACATTTGTGTGAATTCTAATGAGAATACTCACTCACTTTTCTAAACAACAAAATGACCCTCACAACCCTTACATCCAATGAAAACGGAACAAACTGCTGCCACCACCATCTAGATAACACAACAACCTTCAAAAGCACAAGCAGGGGATGGTTTGAGGAACGGAGGGATGGACGGAATGATATTACAGATGGCAAACAAGTTCCGCCCTCAGTGATTCTGTGGAAAATCTAGTGCAGCCATAGTGGAATGCTCCCAGATGGCCAGGGGCAGAGCAGGCCAGAAAAGGTATTACTCCTTCTCCCATGTGTGTTTGTATTGTAGGTCCTACCATTAATTTGTATTGTTCAAAGATTTCTGATGAAGAGGCTAATGTTTGTCCTAGCTAGCTACATAGACATAGTAGGTAGGACATTCTGAGTGTTAGTATATAACTGACCTCAACCCATATCCAAGCATGGCCATCATGAGCCTATCTAAACTCAACCTCACCTCTAATCCCTGACCAACCAAAACAACAGGTGTACCTGCGCTCCCGGGAGTTCAGAAAGCATCAAGATGCTACTTCTGCTGCTGCTCGGTATTCAGTTAATCAGTGTGTTCATTTAAGTGGATCATTGTCTTAATTCATCAGATGGTGTACTTCATGAAAACGTATGCAGCACGGTTCTACCAAAGATCAGTCCAACACGTTGAGGAAGGAACGTGGGCTGCACTACCATGGAAACGTCGATCCTTGCAACCCAAAATCAGGCACATTGCAAGGACAAAACAAACTTAAAAGAGACATGTGAAGCTAAATGGAGAATTGGTTGGATGAAAGCACAGTTGGCCATAGGCTGGCATGGCATCACAAAGACATGCACACAGCCCGAGTCCATATCTATCTCACATTATTAGTTAATTGGACAATGACATCACCACTGATGTCATCAGCGGAATGGCTTTGAAGGCAGACCACCAGCTGCTCCGACAGACTTTCTGCAATGCAAACCTTGAACTTGGAGTCCTGTTATGTTATCGTGAGGTTTCGCCAACCTTTAACAATACACACAATCATATAATTGCAGGTTTAACAATTTGGTAGAAAGAAAGTGAAATGTCCTTCGCTTCGAAAGGTGCCACAAGAACTGGGGCTCAGGTCCAAAACATAATCAAGGCAGTGTTGGAATTGCTATATGGCTCACCTCTGAGAAGGTATGCATTGAGACGGTATGTTTGGGTCTTTATAATATACACAGGTTTAAGAGCACAATTAGTCTCGATGTCATCAGTTAAAGGGCCCCAATTTCACCACCAGGTGTGAGTTTGTGTGACGTGGTGTCATCACACCAAAATGTATTATAGCTAGCTCAACTTTCCTACCAGTGGACTGTTATCGCATCTAGGTGGACACTCCATACTGTCATGTTCCTAAAGGGTATCAATTAGCCTGGAAAACAGCCTGCATCCTTTCAAGCAGTAAGCAAAACTTGACCCTTTTTTAATGAGCACAGAGGAGGCTACTGTCAAAGATTATATGCATATCTTTTCTCAGCAATTGTATTCTACTGGTTCATACACAAAAGCAGCTTCTAAAGGTAGGTAAACAGTGTGAGATTTTTGTTTGTAGGACTTAGGATTTTCAGTTAAAGGGCACTTATAATTAATGAGCAAAGATATTCCCTAGAAATATTGTCTCTCCTCATCTCCTCGTATCTTCTATAAGGCAGAAAATATTGATTTTAGCTAATTGTTCTGACCTACACCCACCAATATTAACACTAACCACCATGGTAGTTTATGCTTATTAAATAACTGCTGTTTCTTTATCCCCTTGTGAAAATAAGAACATATATCCTTAATATGATGACCATTTGTAACAAATTAATGTGTTAAGTAGAATGAACTGCCATCATAAGGGGGTGGGTATACCATGACACATGCATATGTTTTTATGTTCCTCCAATGTTGACTCAGACATACAAAGTTAAACCCTACAGGGTGTACTTTCATACTTTAAAAGCTATTTGTAGTTACACTGGTATATGTTTAAGATGGATTTCCTCAGGCCCTGCCATTGGATGTTGCCACAACGTGCTAAGAGGGCTTCAAGGCTTTAGCTCCCTCTGCTACCTTTACTCAGAATGACTCAAATGATTATATTTGAGTATTTAGAATCCACATGCATCCATGTCCTTCTACCAACCCAACCGCACATCCACCCAACCAGTCAGTCATTCACCCATCCACATCCCCACCTACCCATCCATCCATCCATCCAACCATCCATCCACCCACCCATCTATCCATCCATCCATCCATCCATCCATCCATCCATCCAGCCGTCCGTCCGTCCATCCATCCATACATCTATTCATCCATCCATCCAGCCATCCATCCATCCATCCATCCATCCATCCATCCATCCATCCATCCATCCCTTCACCCATTCATCCTTCCATCCAATCATTCATCCATCCATCTATACATCCATCCATCTATACATCCATCCATTCATTCATTCACCCATCCATCCATCCCATCCATC
>OOFH01092672.1:0-11059 GCA_900323355.1 Merlangius merlangus
GAAAACTGCCCCAACTTCAACATGCATCAATCCATGTGTGCCCTTCGACAGCTCGAACCCCGATGGACGTTCACTGCTGCCTAGAACCAAAGGAGGAAAAATAAAAACGGTGACCAATGGCAATAAAGCGATAAGCAACAAGTGACATCTGAATCATGCTGCTTGGGTATACTCATTCTTCATATTATCGAGGATCGGGGAGAACTAAGCACACTGTCTGCTTCCGTGCATTGATTTTAGCTCTGCAGATTTGAAGAGCACATCTGAGCAGAGAAAACCACCATTGTGCTCCTACAAGTTCACTGTTTAGTTCACCGGGTTTCATATGCTCGGGTTCCACATTGCAACTAAAGAAGTGAAATACAGAACTTTACTTTGAAACTAGGTCATTACAAAGTTTAGTATAGTATCCTAGGTTTGTTCTGTTCAAATGTGACAAAAACATTCACAATTTTAAAAAGGTGCAACTTTTGACTGGTACTGATGATCTTCTGCCCGTCCGTTCTTCGTGAATACAAGCCTTCTAAGAATAGCAATAAGTGCACAGTCCTGAATCTTTGAAAAGCACTCAGGGAACCAAGCGACGTCCCCATAAAATGAAAAGAAAGTTCACACTGAACGCTTGTGGAAGCAAGCAATCACTATAAAAAGAGAAGTGAAGAAATATATATTTAAAAATCGGACGACTATAGATCTTAAGAGCGTTTGACCACCACTTGGCTCCCAGACGGAGAACAAAAACAGCTGGGGCAAATGATCACAGATGGATCTGACGCCGTCCTCTTCTCAGGGTGTTATTCCCCCCAGTGAGCAAGATCAATAAGGCTATTTCCAGGGGGCAGATAGCGATCAGTGCACCTTTAATAAACCCCCATCCATCTAGCGCTTACCTGAATACCATCGAGTGAAGGATGAAAATATTATAATGTAAAGCACATAGGCGAAAGTCACCGCCAGGGAAGGAAGAGACTGAGTCAAATTGACCTATATCTATCAATCCATCCATCCATCGAACCATATCTATATCTAGCTTTTTCACATGGGAGCATCATCTTCTTGCCTAAATGGGCCCTATGCTTTCTTGCAGCAGCTGCTCTTTGGTGGATTTTCCTAAGCGGCCAGATCGGCAACACTTACACCACCATCTCAAGTGACAAAAGAACGCATGTCACGGCACGAACCAGTAGAACTGAAGTGTCTGGTCTTCAAAAATATTTAAGCGGTGCTAAAATCCTCAAAACACAGTCGTGTTAGCCAGTCCATGTAACAAATTAATCTCCCCATCAAAATCATTAAAGCTACGCCTATATTATTTTTAGACATGCAAAAAGCCTTTCCACCATTTTTTTTATTTTGTGGCCCTAACAAAACACATTTATCCAAGAAAATATATATAGAACTTTCCATTGTTCAACATAAAGTAGTATTCGGTTTTGAATTGGGTCTCGCCCATTCCAACTACACCTTAGCAATCACAACATGAATTACTGTCTGAATTATATATTAGAATGCATGGCATACACAGGCTTCCACAAATGATTGTTTCAGGCAGTTTATCTGCCATCTAAAACAGCTGGTATGCCACAGCTGGGTAGAAAAATGCTTTTCAGATTCCAGGAGAGGGTTTTAGCCCAGCTCAATGGCCACATTATCAGTCTGAGCACGGTCCACTGAGCAGCATGGCATAACGGACAGCCAGTCCAAGCCACTGGCTTGCAATGGGGGCTGTATAGGTGCCCAGTCAGACGACATACTCAAACTACAGTTCGATAACTGGCCTTGAGTGCACGTCTGGTACTCCCTGACATCTCCTCGGCCCAACACATCCCCCTAGACCCAGACGTCCCGTCTGGGTCTGGAGACCAGGTTCAGACGCTCGCATCATGGCCCGCCAATAACCCTGTTCCCGATACGCAGTGCACTACAGGCATGTCAGAAGACAACATGAGAACTCGGGCCTAAGATTGAACAACCGGGGCAAAAGTTGGGGGAGATGGACAAGGAGAGCTGCTGATGCAAGGGCAGCGTTTCCCATACATAGACCAATGTGTGGCGCGGCGCCACAGAAACAACACTGAGCGCCACAAATTGATTTCGCTTATTTTTTCTGTGATTTTTAATTATAAATATCGTTCCGTTCATTCATCTCCTCATAGCACTCATTCTCCCTGACATTCTCGTTCACACACGCATATTACGTACACAGAGACAAGCGCGCATCCATGCCAGTGGTGCGCGGGTACACTCATAAACAGCTCATTCGCCCGCTCCTCCTCTCAACGCGCCTATCAAAGGATAACCCGAAGCGGCGGGATATTTGGCACAGACGGTCGGCGACCGTTTTACCCAAGTTTAGTATGATATGCTGTGCTCAAAAACGATAAAATGATTAACTCAGAAAAGATAATGTTAGCCCTTATGAACTTAACGTTATTGATATTATTGACTATCCTGCACCCTAAGTCAGCATAGATAACGTTGGTAATGAAATGCGGTTACAGTTGAGATAGGCTACAGTATTACACTGGGTACCCCCAGCCCGTTCTGCCGGCGATTTAAATTCGCTCTGCAGCATGGGCTGGAGAGCAGTACATTTATTTCCGTTTTCCAATCTGCTTTTACTGCAGCCAATCACCAAGCTGGCTTAACACAGTGACGACAGGGAATCGATTGTTGCGATTGAAGTGATTGTTGGTCTGATTGGTTGAAGGACTATTACTATTTTTATTATTATTATTATAGTGTTACATTATACTACTTGTTTACCAAAAAAGTTAAATACCAGAACCCACCCCTCCCCTGCCACTCCAGCCCCACACATTACTTTCTGTCTGTGGGAAACACTGAAGGGCAATGGGGAATTCACTGGACGGTGATTTAATGGCAGATTCCTGACTCTCAACTAGTGGAAGGTATACAATTAAATGTAGCATGGAATACATGCCTATTCAGTCGCACTAGACGGGTGGGAGTATCCATTGAACTACACCGGAAATATTCTGAAATCTGCACAATGTCTTTACGCCTCCCTTAATGCAGTAATGGTCACAAATATAGACGTGGAAAAATGCAACCACTATAAATATGCACTTCAATGTGTATGGCAATAAGCATTTCACAGTTTAAAGAAGGAATTAGCATATGAAAAGGGATTTGCTAATCCAGCAATGTACTGCAAACAATTAAACCACCCATCACTCTGGCGCAACTAAAAACCAAGATGTTGAAAGGCCCACATACACAATAAGTCCCAGGAAGATCGGCTCATTCAGTGCGCACCTATATACAGGCTCTTAAAGATTCATCAAGACAAAAAGCAAAAAAGCGAAATGAGGTGCCCCACCACTTGAAAAGGGTTACCTCCTTCAATTAACCTGCAGCTTCCTTTTCCTCAAACGTATAGGGAGAAGAAACATAACATTCCAAGACTGTATAGGGGTTAGAGGATTAGCCAGGACTTAAATAATATGATTACTGAAACACAAGAGCAAGATGCCTGTGGGCAAACACGATTGGGCTTATAGAGGGGGGCACACGCATCCTAGAGGGGGAACCGAGTTAAGATGGGCTCGTGCTGGCTTGTGGGGTTAGTGTTAGTGCAAAGCTTCCTATTAAAAACGTCCCCCTGTCCCTTCACAGCATCACGTCACATCTAGAGTTAATCTACAGACCTTTGAAGTGTTTTTATTTAAGACAGTTCCTACCGGGGCGAACAGCATGTACGTAGTGCATTATTAAACACCTCCATATCACAGCAGACGTTCTGCGAGGGCCAGAAACCAACCAACCAATCGCTCTTCCCTTCCACTTGCCTTGCTTGCGGACATCCTCTACAGCCGCCGTCAGCTCTTCCTTCAGGAACTGGCTTTCCTTGGCGATTTTCTCTCCCTTCTCCAGGAAATTGAGGGTAGCCGTCTCCACCGAGGCAGCCAGCACATGGGCCTTCTTGGAGCGCCCCTTCTTCTTGTTGGAGGGACCTTTGTTGCTGGAGTTCACCAGGGTGGTCACCTGTGGCCAGAGACAAAAGCAGACACAAACACTTGAGGAAAAGGAGGCTGCTAATGTCAAAGGAATGTTGACTAGTGGGAAACCTGGTACGTGTAGCATTGCCTGCAGCTGAAGCAAGTTCTGTGCAAACATCAAGTGTATGTCCCGTGACTTACAGGCCATCCTATTTTTATATAACCCTGACTCCGCATGCATACAGATTTATTGGGTGCAACACAAAAGGAGCACAGCCATTATTAATGCAATAATGGGCTGCACAAAGACAATTGTCTTGATTTGTTAACCCATTGATGAGTTCATTATTTTTTCGTTTTATGGGGGATTTATTGTGACCAAGTTCAAATGCACCGTGAACACCACAATTTGGTGGCCACTTGGGATTTAGTGCGAGTTCACAGGCCAGCGGTCCCATTAATACATTGTTGTGATAATAACAGTGTTGTCCATGGCGTTTGGTTTATGTGGCGAGTAGTCTTGTTTATTGATGCCAAGCAGAAAAGTGGAATTTGTCAAGATGGAGAGCAAGATGTTGGCCCAAATATTTATATATTTTGGCCAACATATATATTATATATCATATATATTATAAGAGAAAAAAAAATCGGTATCTCAAGTTTGCTTACCCATCTCGTGGTACTGATATGGGTAATGATGAATAACTAGAAAATGCATTTCCTGCAAAAATGCGGTGAGTGCTGTAGTACAAAGTGAGGTTGAAAATATTTTTTAATAAAAGATAGTTTAAGACGTAAAGAGATGTTAAATGGCAAGTGAAGGGATCAAGGGAAGGGATTTGAACTTTGAATTTGAGTCTAAATTGAGTAAACAATGTAAACATGCACACCATTTAAGAAGATGTAAATGGTTGGAAACAAATAAAGTGACCACTGAATGAAAAGCGCAAAGCATTCAGCGGTGCTGTACCTGAAACGTCATTGCGTGCGCGCGCGTGTGTGTGTGTTCATATAATATTATTGTATATATCATGGAGCTCCGGATGGCCGTAACGCGTAGAGCTCTGTAGGGATGGTGCTTCGCGGGCTTTGTTACCGGCGTTGCTATGGTTACCTAAATTATTATAAGCAACTGAAAACGATACCGGTTTGAAACTAAAACTGTGATTCTGAAAAAAGTATAAATGCTATCGAAATTCCGTTTGGATAGTATTGAAGATACAAGTGTGTAGATTTGTTTAATGGTTTGAACGATGGTAAACAGTGTCATAAGAAGTAGGTGTATCAGAATGGGCTGACATCTTCAATGAAAACAGCTGAAAACGAAGCGGTATGAAACTAAAACTATGATTCTGAAGAAAGTTTAAATGATATTGAAATTCCGTTTAGATATTATGGAAGATACAAGTGTGTAGATTTGTTAAATGGTTTAAACGAAGATAAACGGTTGAAAATGTATTTAGGTACGTTACTTCTACAGTTGAAGTAACAAAGGACGGCTCTGCCGTCCTCCCATTGACTCCCACGTTAGAAAAATGATAATATTTTAAAAGTAGAATATCTTACAAATCTGAAAAGAAGTGTGCGAATCCAAGCTATTCTGAATATTTTAACATTTGAAAGGAGTCTCTAGGTGAAAAATTGAGGAAGGAGATAGGTCCCAAAGTTTTGTAGAGAATAATAAAGAAATTTAGAAAGAAATAATAAAACCTAAGAAGAACAATAGTTGAGCGCTGCATGCAGCACTCACCTAATAACAAACCTGAGAAAAAAAATGCATCATACGTGATGTAACACAAAATCATGCTGCTGGACAATCACGTTTACCTGGGTCACAAGCGGCTCCAACAGCCTCTCCACAGCCAGAGTACGGATCTCTAGGCTCTTTGGGTCCCATTTAAATTTGATGTTGGCAGTGTCAATGGTAGACATTTTCTCACAGATGCTGGAATTGATAAAAAACAAATGCAAACAGTCAAGACAAGATGCAACAGTTGATTGTTGCCCAGCCTTAAGTTCAGAAACCAGAGCACGGAGAGGACAGAAGCCAACACAAATGTCTTGGAACCACACAACAAAGAAGCATCCCTATCACAACAAATCAAGATTGTGAATCTACACTAAGATGGGTCTTGCACTTGGGTCGAAAATGTTCCTTCCAAACTAGCGGTGGCCAGAAAAAAGAAAAAAAAAAAAACCACTTCCAAATCGGGGTATTTTAAGCTTTAACCTACTCTGAAGGGTCAGAGATTATAATCGTTCTTAGTATCTGATTGATTGAATGACTGCTAGTGGACCATGCTTAACCACGGTCAATGCACGATTGTCCCTTTCACGCAGCTTAATCGATTATCGATAAAGATTGATAAGACAGGATGATCAGCAGTCCCTGAGGTTCGGCCATATTTAGCTAACTGTCAGCTGAATTGTTAACAATGGTGTGGCTAGAGAGAATGACCTACCATAACAACACACCTACATGTTTATTGCAAGAATATATCTGAATGATGCCCTTAAGTTTCCGTACACTGCCTAGTATTACACACACACACACACACACACACACACACACACACACACACACACACACACACACACACACACACACACACACACACACACACACACACACACACACACACACACACAATTTTTCGATATGTTGAAGAAATGCATTTCCCCAACTAGTTTTTTTACTAGTTCTCCAATCTACAATTGTCACGCTCAAAGGAAAACATGAGGGTCGAAATACAGCCTAGTTTAAAAAATGGGTAAAGAGGGTGTGCCAACTGTTGCGTCGGGCAGAAACCACCAGCCCCGAGCTTTATACTTACACAGCCATAACCTAACATTTAGGACTTCCAACCACGTCTTAATATAGTCCAGCTCAAACTAACTGGAAGCTTTTAACTGCGTATATTAAAGCTGAATGTGCAACGTTAACGGACAGACGTTCATAATCCCATCGTATTTTCCACATTAAATGTATGATAAAATGTCGCAGTCAATCCAACTTTGACATGATAGTGCAGATTACTATTATTATCATCAGATGATCTGTATGTGTTAATCTAGATATAATCCAGATCCAGACAGGCTGGGGTCTCTTCTACAACACCTGAGCTAGAGTAACGTTACTGGGCGAGCAGTGGGTGTCTGAAGCCCAAACCATCCCAACTTTTACCAACTTGACCCAAGTCAAACCCGAGACAACCAACAGTTCACACGGCTACATAACCAGCCCCATGAGGGCGAATGTACACCATGGACTGTAATCATGTTAACAGAGAAACGTGTGGTTAATCCATATTGGTTAGGAGTGGCTTCACGGCTAGCTGTTTTAGCATCCAGGTGCTAACAAGGCTAACGACAGCGTCGGACAGCGGGACAGCTTCCTCTTGAATATAACGGGATTAAGGTTACAACAGACACTATTCACCACACACAATGATGATAAGAGCATTTAGACGAAATACAAACTGCGTAGTTCACCACAAAAGAGACAACTTGGAAAAACTCACCCCAAACAACCCACTGGAGGACGAGTTTAAAAGTTCAAAATGGTGGAGTGGGAATGCGAGAATTCCTCCCTGGCCTCAAACTTTTCCTCCCTTTCTTTATTCCCCTGCTTCGCTCCGCGTCCTCGCTTCTCGTTTTACAAGAAGTAACGAGTTTAAAAGTAGCCAAAAACAAACAGCACACACTTTTTGGTCGAGTACAAATCCTCTGAAGTTTCGGTCAATTCAGTTTCGATGTCCCAACTCAACAATGGACGAGAAGAGGTGGAGTGGGTGGGGGCGATGAGCGGTTTCCTGGATTGAGAGCCAGGCCAGTTTGTAACATGGGAAATTGTAGGTGTTTTGGGCGTGGTACTCCCACAGTGCGATACAAGTCGTGCCCAAATAAGGGCTATTTGTTTATTTCTCATTGGTAGGGGGTTTAAGCCGATTTGTAGACTGTGTGATTCAATTACTGTTGAAAGATACAAATGGTTGTATATGATCTGTGGAAGAGAAAAGGTTACATTACCAGAT
Source organism: Merlangius merlangus (assembly GCA_900323355.1). Lineage (NCBI taxonomy): Eukaryota > Metazoa > Chordata > Actinopteri > Gadiformes > Gadidae > Merlangius > Merlangius merlangus. Next base: position 7,997 of record OOFH01092672.1, read on the forward strand.
TAGGCCATGAACCTAGGCTAAAGCACACTTACCCAAAGTGTTCCTTCCCTGATATTAACATTTGTCCCTTGGTCAAAATATAAATTAGGTAATCGTGAGCTATTAATTCAAAAGGGAATCTCATGTATTCAGCTTCTAGATGGAAAATGCTTCTCTACGACTGAAGGCAATGTTAATTTAAATCACTGTTCAAGTTTATCTCTTGGTAAAATAGATCCAAATGAAGAAACATGTTCAACAATAAACAGGCCATAAAACTATGGGTTTTCCTTTGAAGGTTCCTCGTGAAAAAAAATAGTGGGTTATGTGTCCCAGCTAGACGGCTTTCAATCCAAGCCTCTGCAGATATTCTATATCGTCAGGAGTGTGTTCTGTGTGTCAATTCTGGCTATAATAATAATGGAGCCATATTCATTGCTGTCATCAGTACATGGGTCACCTGTTTAAATGGTCAGAGCGAACTTTATGATTCAACAATATAAACTGCAACCTTATCAATATGCTGTAATATAACTTTTTTCAATCATTTGTTGCAGCTATGTGAGCAATGAATAAAAAATGGAAATGTGATGAAAATGCCCTAGAGCAAAGTGTTTTTGTCTGAGGCTAACAAAGGGAGAGTCGTAAACGTTTAAACGAGGGCAATCGTGCACAAGTTTGAATACAGATATAAACACACAGACAGACATACAAACACTCACATCTACGTATATATACGTTGGCCTTATATTCATGGGGCAAAAAAGGAATTGCTTTGATTCTCTTTTTGTTTTGTTGCAAATACATCTCTTTTTTTTCTACAGCATGGACATTCAGACACTTTTCCTTCAACTCCATGCAACGTGATGTGAACAGTTACTGGTGGTTGGGTGATTTTTTCAGATGCAGAACCTTTTGCATATTCCCATCATTATGTCTGCTCAATAAACCCATCCGCTGGCAAATGATCAGTCTATTCACAGCTCTAATAAATAGTAAAATGTGACAAAGGCGTACAGGCAGAGCAGTTGTAATACCAATTACATTGCATACACAATGGGAATCACAGAGAGAGCTGAGGCACACATCAGAAAGTAGAGCTTTGTGGACAGAGGAGATGATTCCTTTTATTACAGCAATGGTGGATGTACCGCACAGGGTGTACGTGGGTGTGGCGGAACCTCCTGAACCTTTTGAACAAACAATTTTCTAATCACCAGCCAGGTTCTAAAGACGCATAGTCCCCGCAAATAGGCTAATGTTATCCGTCGGCCTAGCGGGGCTGTGATTCCATACATTCTACAGGAGAACAGTAAACACAATGACTCATCCTGTATAGCTCAACTGGTAGAGCAAGGCACTGCCAAAGTTAAGGTTTTGAATCCCTGTCTGGACGCAACTGGTATAGCAAAGCATTTTCACTGCCAAGGTGAGGGGTTTGAATCCCTGTCTGGTACAACTGGTATAGCAAGGCATTATCACTGCCAGGGTTTGTGGTTCAGGAACTCCTAATGGGGCCAACAATGATAGGAATGTATGCGCTGGTGGTATTTCTGGATGCTGGTGATAAAAGGGTCCACCAAATGGTATGGGTGAAGGCATAGTTCTGGAGGTAATGGAACACACATCGCAGTAAACATAAACTTATTCAGTCTCAAATTTAATTCTGAAAGGAATAAGATGCGGAGGACTTGGCTCTGAGATTCCTGCCTGGCCACTATTCTTGTTCCTTAGTCATTTGGGCAAATAGTTACTCAAATCAGCTTAGTGCCGACTTAAGATAAGATAAGATGTGCTGCTTAATCCCAGAAGGGAAATAAGTAAAGGAAAATAAGAAAAGGATTATGCAAGTTTAAAAATATATTTTGCATAGCCTATCGACTATATTAGTCCTCAACCTTGTTTGTGATGTTAATTTTAGAGTCAAAATGGGTTGTGTGTTATCAATGCTTTGTCGTAGAGCAACTCTTCCAGAAGACAGCTTGTGGAGAGGACATGTTCAGGTGTCCTTGAGCGCCATCACTTGTACCTGTTGGACCTGCAAATGATAGGAGGACAGCGTGCCATAAATAATTCCTTTTCATAATGAGGAAATGCACATGTTTATCACACACTGAATGTATAATTGAGCACATGTAAATTGGCTGTGGTTGGGGAATCGCAGCGAATCACGTCAATGAAAAGCCATTGGCGGTGTTCCAGCTTCGTCTTTGTAATCACAAGGTTACATTAATCAAAGCATCTTTTTACAAAAAGAAACACAAAAAACATTGACCTTTAAATTCAATAAACTGTTTATTCAGTGTACACAAATCTTTTTGTTTTTAATTTTGACAGCCATTATTGTATTTATTTATTTTATTTATTATATTTATTGCATTGTCCTTTTATCCTTTTTATCCTGTGTCCTTTCACTGCTGCTGGGCTGCTGCTGCAACAAACAAATTTCTCCTACGGGGGATTAATAAAGTTGTATCTTATCTTATCTTATCTTATTGTTATAAAATGAAACAAAGGGTAATACATATTTGTGGTTTATAACAACATGCATAGTGTTTTTTAGAACTGAGGTGTTCATATGTTCACAATACACTCTTATATACAACGCAGTGCTGAATATGGAGTGGCAGTGAATTTATAGGAATACAATCAGGGACTTCATGGTGAAATGACTCAATAGTAAAGTAACAGTAAAAACAAGATACTGCAGTCTCACCGTTCTTTCTCCAGGGCAATAAGAAACACTGCAGTCCCAATGAAAACAAACACACACACACACACACACACACACACACCACACACACACACACACACACACACACACACACACACACACACACACACACACACACACACACACACACACACACACACACACACACACACACACACACGATGGGGCCCACCTAAGGAGCCACTTACAACCCTAATGGCAAACAATTCTCTTCCCTCTGTCCTGAGTTTGCACAGTAAAATACTTTTATACAATTATATTGCTCTTGTTTTTTTTCAGGGTCATTACCCGATTCATTATTGAACATATATACATTTATTGAAAAAGAAACGTATGCATTCATCAACTAG
>OOFH01092673.1:1958-17132 GCA_900323355.1 Merlangius merlangus
AAACAAATCATACAAACACCCCAACAAATCAACATCAACCAACCAACCAACCAATCATCAACCACCCACCCACCCACAAACCCAACCAACCATGATCCATCCCTCCAACAAACAGCCCAGCAACCACACACCCACTTACCAATCAACCAACCAATCAACTACGCACCACTCCAACCAACCAACCAACCAACCAACCAACCAACCAACCATCCAATCATTAACCATGCAACAAACCAACCACTCAATACTCCAACCAACCAACCAACCAATCATTAACCACGCAACAAACAAACCAACCAACCATCCAATCATTAACCACGTAACAAACCAACCAACCAACCAACCATCCATGCACCACTCCAACGAAACAACCATCCAATCATTAACCAAGCAACAAACCAACCAACCAACCAACCAACCAACCAACCAACCACAAACCAACCAACCAACCAACCAACCAACCACACAACACTCCTACCAACCAACCATCCAATCATTAACCACGCAACAAACCAACCAACCAACCACGCACCACTCCAATCAACCAACTTAACAACCAACCAACCAACTACCCAATCATTAACCACGCAACAAACCAATCAACCACCTACCCACCCATCCACCCATCCAGGCAACCAACCAACCAACCAACCAACCAACCAACCAACCAACCAACCAACCATCAACCAACCAACCACCCACCCAAACAGCCAACACTCCAACGTGGATATCTCACCTGAGGTCCATGTCTCCATCCAGCCAGTAGCAGATGATGTTGGAGTTGGCGCCACCGGGGCAGCAGCCCATGATAATGATGGCTATGGCCTGCACAGGCAAAACGTTGAATGCAAAGGAGAGGGCGAAGGCAGTGAAGGGCATGATGCCAAACTGGCAGAGGAAGCCGATGAAGATGCCCCAGGGCCTCCTGATGTGTCCCCACAGCTTGGTAGAGTCCACCGTGCAGCCCATGGAAAACATCACCATGGCCAGCATGATTGTGAGCACCACGCTAAGCACAAGGCTCAGGATGTCGTTAAAGTTACTGGGGGGAACAAGGCAGTCTGTGCCCGAACATCTTGTGGCATTTGACAGGCATTCGAGAGCGGCAGCCATCCTAAACGAGGTGGTTTGATGATAAAAAGTAGCGGGTCCTTAAAACGGCTCGTATGGTTTCTTTGTTTCAAGTTAGTTTTTATCTCCCTGAAGCCGAAGCACCACAAGAGACAATGAGGAAAGAACCTTCTCTCTGTGGGTATTTAACGACTTTCCCACAACCGCTTCCAATTGACAGAAGAAGCGAGTAAAATCAAAAATTAACCATAACCTGCTAGTTTTTATGGGGTCAGTCCAACAGGGTCATTCATTAAAAGAGCAGCATTGACGTTTCAACTTTGTTCTGATAAAGGACGATTGCACCATATTCTTACTTTATTGTTTATTTTATGTGCTCTTAAAAAACCTTTTTTATTGGACTCATCCCGTTCAATCCAGGTATCGCCATCATCACCGTCATATGGTTGGGAGGTGTTGTGGAGAACGAGTGTACCGAGTGCACCACCCCATTCACCGTAAAGCAGGGTAGAAACAAATAATGATATATATTTTGGACTGGTCCCTTAAAAAGCAAATAAGTAGTGAGTTGTACCTTGCGCCTTTTTATGCTTTATGATAGGGTGAGATAGACAGGAAGGTACAGGAGAGGGAGGGGAGGACATACAGCACGGGACCACTGGCAGGAATCAAACCCGGGTTTTCTGCGATCAGGACCACTCTACCCGGTGAACCACCGGGTCTCCCAAGTAGATGTCTTTGATAACGATGTATATTTCATGATTGATTGTTAGTACAGTATTGTCAGCTTTTCCATAAAGCTTACAGTGAACGTGAGGAGGCATTGGAAGAGATAGTAGAAAATGTACTCTAGTTTTTATTTGCAAACACTTATTTTGGAGAAAGTTGGGTTTAGACGTCTTGCTTAGGGATGCCGTGATGACATTAGCGTTGAGAAGCAGAATTATAAGTTGGGAGTTATCAGTCTAAACTCCATACAAGCCGATATGACATGCCTATCATGAATGTCCGGCCTTTTGCATACTTAATTAAAGTGACAATGAAATGAATGCCCTTGTTCCCCTCACAGTAATAGTATTGACAGATTGTAGAAAAGTGGAGTTGTTTCCTAACATTGAGGTTCAGAGACCTACAGATAGTATACATAAATGAATCTCCGCAGCCAACCCATTGCCATAGCCTTATGCATGCCAACCTTTCTTTGTTAACATCACTTACTACAGTGTGCCTGATTGTAAACGCTCATCTTTCCGAAATTACATTTCAATACTGCTATGAAGCTAATTAAAATACCAGGAAACAAAGCACAGCATTGCCCAGGAAAATACATGTCCAGGAAAAGACATGAATGCACGTGTCATTATCCCACATTTTATTCCAATAGCTTGGAGTTAACCCATATAAAAGATCCTCCATCTCCAGACACGGAATATAGGCTGTAGAGGTGGAAAAAGAGGTCACTGAAAAAGAAAGGGGGCTCAACATCTTTAGCAGACCTGGCACAGATTGTCAAAATGCAAACATTAGGGCTTATATCAAAAGTATATATGAAGTAGTCAACACAAAAATAAAGCTGCAGTATTTAGAGTTTTCATTTATTCAACAAATCCAACATGTCAGTTTACAAAATAGCTGAAATGTAAATCCTGTATACAGCATCTTTTAACAATGATCCTCATCATAGTGTAAGCAAGAGATAAGTATCAGTGAGACTAGAGAACAATATAGAATGAGAGACATCAGTGAGTGTGAGAGATACAAAATACAGGCAAGAGAGAGAGCGTTAACGATGTACTTAATTAATATTAATATGAAAAAACACATTAATAAATGTGTGTTTATACAATATCTTAGTTCACATGGTTGCACAAATGATGTTTGGCTTGGCTCAGCCCTCGGTGGTGTTGGACAGTTCAACCTTCCCCGTGACGTGAGCGATGAAGCACCTTAACAGGTAGATCCCCGAGAAGTGGTGGGAACTGAGGGGAGGACAAGAAAGAACAATGCAACCTTTGGTTTGTATAAAATGCCTTAAAATATATGTTAATTACTTCTTTGCAAGATGGGTCTTTTTTTTTGCTGCATGGATCATTTTGTTGATTTAAAAAATATCTTTTGATGACCATCTAATGATGACCATAGTGTGTGCATGTGCTTATGTGTGTGTGCTGAAGAAGGAGTGATTCGTTGAGCATTTCGGCCCTGACAATCCACACAAAGAGAAAGCTAAACAATGGATTCACTTCTGCCGTGTAAATGAGTGCACGCGTATGCGTGATTATGAATGTACCTGCAATCCAACCCTACCCTCCCTCATCGTTATCTTATCTGATAGAAGATAATAATCTAACGTTAATGGTTTCAATTAAACATTGTCCTTGCTCATCACATAAGGAAACTCTGTCAAGATACACTGTTACTCACTATCGAAGTGGAGAAAAAGGAAAGAACAATTAACCAAAGTCTAGGTTTAGCCTTTGGACTGAATCAGTACATTATCTTTAAAACATTTGAACGGTTATTTTGTGAGAAGTCGTTTAAGTAGATTACAGTCCATTTCCTTTCAGTTAACAAGACACTGTAACAACTGACACGTCCAAGAACATTCAGTACATCATCAACTGAAATAAAATAATCATGGAAAATAGTTTATCTCTTCAAATGTGGAAATAGTTTCCAAATTGTCAATCCATGATTTGCATCATATTAAACAACATTGCAGAGTACTGAGCATTTCCAGGTTTGTGGTATGGATAGCACCTGGCCCCATCTATTGCATGTACTGTAAGCTAGTAGCTCAATGCCTAACAAATTGTGTAAGATTCCCTGAGGTAACTTGGTGTACCAAAGTGTTGTATCCCTATCAAATGTTGCACATGCTGATATGCAATCTTACTAACGCAACTCTCTCAATCAAGTCTAAATGTGGTTCAGCATTTGTGTTTAATAAGAATGTGTGAAAAAATGATTCATGAAGGAGTCTGGATTCTTGATCTTGATCTCATTTTCTTAAGCTTGCCTTTGTGTGTTTGAATTATTTGAATCATCTGACATACGTTCAAAAATACATCATCTTATACACACTCTACTATACTGTTTGTAAAAGAAATGTGTTACACACCGTGTCCAAGAATTTCAATTCTCTCTCGGACACGACATCAAAATACAACGCTCATTAGAAGGAGCCCCCCACATCATCATCATGTACAACTTGTACAACATCATGATGTTGTACAACTTGTACTGCATGCGTTTTAGAAGCTTAACCCTCGCTCAGATCAACATCAACCGCTGCACACATCTACAAAACTCTCGCCACAAGGGTCCCTCGGTTGTGACGTCGAAGAGTATACTAAAAGGCATTTTGACAAAATTAAAAGAACGAACTGAGCAGAGAGGAAGGTTCACAAACTGTTTGGCAGAGACTGGCAGAAACATACAATTTTACTTCTGCATTCTCTAAATGAGGGTCTTATTTAAGTAACAGTGGTAAAATGGCAAAGACTATTATGTTGCCGATCATATTACTAGGGTTAAATATAAAATAAAAAGAGTTTTCGGTTCACTGGTGGAGTGATTTTGGCGCCACTTGACCAGTGAATATGGCTCCGTCAATTATTTTTTTGTAATTATTTAGCCTAATACTGCCACCTAGAGGAATATTAGAATAGTGTATGGTGTAATGTCATGCCTTTTTACCTTAAACTCATTTATTCTGTTTCTGACATTTCAGGAACCTTTTCAGACCTGTTCACATCTGTGCTCAAACATACTCAAATGCCACATCTACTCTGTGATGCAATACATAAGATTTCCTATGTCAATGTAAATTCAATTCATCATTGCTAAATGGAAGCTAACCAACTCAGCCACATTTCTATGACCAGCAATTAGGCCTGTTTTATCACCACCAGGGCATAATAAATAGCATATTTTCGGTTAATTTGCCGAATATCATGTACATTTACTAATTTAGCAGACATATTTCATTTTCCAAAGTGATCTAAAGTCGAAGCTTACGACATAGAATTTGAGCTTGGAAAAATTGGAGTAAAGCGGAGTAGAAAAGAGTAGTGTACAAATTCAACCACATACAACAGCTTATTTTTATGTGTATTTTATATAGGTATAAAAAAGCAACAGTATACTAAGCAAACTAAATTGCATGAATAAAAAGAGTAACGTAGAGGGATTGTTTTATTGCTCTAAGGTTACAGCCGTAGGGTACATTCGACCTTGCGCAGTCATATGTTCCCTCCAAGGCCAGGGTGTGTTCCTTTGGTTTATTGCACAACCCTCAGCTGACACCCAGACACGTGACGTAATGTGGTGTCAAAATGACTCAACCTCAAAAAATGAATAGCAAAGAACAGTGACCTATGACACACATACAGTTCCTACATATTGTAACAAATGAAGGAATAACTCATTTACTACACATAATAATGCAAATAATTTCAAAGAACCATTTCTGGCCCAAATTAGCATAGAGCTGATTATCCTGGGCATAAGAACAGTCTGTAATATTAACTCAAAAGGTATGTCGAGTTGGGACGGCAGCCAACAGCTTAAACAGTGTTTGAATCAATATTGGTTAGCCATTAAAAACCGGTAGCTGTGCGATAAGGGATGCAATCTTTGTGTAGGCAACGGCCGGGTGGGAGTGCGCCGCCTCACCTGACCAGAATGGGCTGGGGGAAGCAGCTAGAGGTGCGGTCTCTCACCACATCCCGGAGACTCAACAGGTTGGTCAGCAGGGCTCCGTGGCCACACTTATCGATCTTGGTGACCACTATCTGGGGCACAAACACAATGGCTTCACTGGTCATGTCTGCTCAACCCTTGCAGTAATTTAGCAGATACAGCATATTCTTCTTCTTCACAAAGCACCTGACCTGCTGTGAGTTTCACATGCACACGTCAGCAGGTAGGAGTTAGGCGCCTTGCTCAAGGATTCCAACAGGTTGACTGCAGACATTGGTGTTTGACCAAGAACCTTTCGGCTTAAGAGTCAAACCACTGAACCCACTCCCTCCCCCAATTGTGGCATTTGATCTTGATTGGCAACAGCAGCATGGCTACCTGCCTAGCCCAGCGTTTTTTTTTCTGGAAGCAGAGCAGGGTTCCACCCTTCGTTGAGAGACCGTGATGCTGGTAGACCTGTTGTTGGGCCAGTAGGGGTTGCTCGACCCTCTGGCCTACATAAAATCCCCAATGCCCCAGGATGGAGACAGGGACTTTTCCTTTAAAAAGAGAACCCTATTATGAGGGATTTAAACCCCAGAACACTGGGATGAGTGGTCATATCCCCTCCCCCGCCCCCACGTGCACCCAAACACACACAAGGTGAAGTGCTTTGGGGCTTCAAAGGCGTTATGGAAATGTAGTTAATTACTATTGATATTCGATTGAACAAAATATTTATTTCTATCAAAAGGTGAGATTCACAACATCATACTAAAGCCAGTCATATGTGTATTGTGGAACATAAATCATGCCACCTTTTGGGTATATAGCAAATCTACAGGCCAAAAGTTATGTATTTATCTTAATTATTTGGTGGAACAAAATGAATGAAACAAAGTATTTGATTTACTGATTAGTCATTTTTGCAATCAAGCCTTATCCAAGTGACTTGCAGGCAACTGTCTGTCTTTCTTTCTTTTTAGAGAAGGGTTAAGGCCAATTTCCACCAGAACCGGCACAGAAGCGCCACGGCAGTGAAACAGTCGCCAAAAATAATAGAAACCACTATAGTCAATGTAGGCTATTCCACTGGATACGGTCGCGGCACAGCAACGTCCCCAAACCGGGACTCTGTTTACGATTCGTGCCTCTTCTATTTTTGAAAGTTGCCGGTTCGCAGCCGTGTCTCAAAACACTTCTACAGCCAATCAGTTTGCATTTGCATTTCATGAATATTCGTGAGCTCACATCGACCCCTGTTCACAGGGTATTGTAATATTGTAATATCTATCTTTGGTATCAATAGTTAATCAGTGGCAAAGAAGAAATTAAAGTCTGCGCCGATGCCTCTTCTATTCTCTAATCGCCAATCCAGTGTCGCAAGCTGACCGCAACGTTGCCATGACATCTAGAAATCCTACTGTATTTAATGGGTTATAATATTGATGTATAGGGGTTGTTATAACTAGTGAATAATATCGTATGAGTTCTAATCATAATTATTTTTACAATTCATATAGGCCTATTATAATTATACACGCCTTGAGCCATCGGCCAGAACGTGTCCGTACCACTTCCAGTGGGGATTGCAGTGCGGAACACGGACGCTTCGCTGCCGTGCCGCTTCTGGTGGAAATCAGCCTTTAGACATGAGCTCAGGGATGCCAGCCGCGGACATAGGGGTTAAAACCCAGAACGTTCATTTCTTTATGTAACACTAGACCAATCTTGCACCCCATTTCCCAAAGATGGAAAAAATAATGAATGTACAGTCCCAATTTTAGCAGCGGCCAAAGTGATGAATAAACCAGCAGCGTTGAATAATTGATTGGCTCCCTCCATTAGGGCTCTAACGCGTGATATCAAGTTGAAACAGGAGAGCGCTCCGGATTAATCAACAGGGGGCGCAATGATGAACAGCCCAGAGTTAAGTTGGGAGGTTTAAACACTCAAGAGAGAGAATAACGAGAAATGAGACACACGCGCTACAGCCTACGACCACATGGCGAAGATCTACTGGGAGAGAGAGAGAGAGCGGGAGAGAGGGAGAGAGATAGACAAAGGAAGGGGTCTTGACCATAACTACTAGTGTTGAATAAGGTAAGGGAAGGTGGCCATATCCTAATGCATCCCTCTTTTATCCACTTACTAACTTACCTATCAGGAAGAGGTCTATCTAACCATCCACACATTCAACCACCAAGGCAACATTCCATCCACCTATCCATTATCCACCCATCCATTCATGCATTGATCAATAAACCACCCAACCCTCCATCTAGCCATCCTTCTAAAAGGCAGGATTTGAGGGGTTGGTGTCAGTGAACGCATAGTTGGAGTAGGGGGGTAGCGGTAGAGGACTTACCACGTACGGCCGCCTCATCTCCTCGCACATTTCCAAGGCAACAAAGTCGGCCTTCTGGATACCAATACTACCATCCACCAATAGGAATGTCCTCACCAGACTGAAACAGCCAAATGAAAGAAGCGATGGTTAGTGTCCTGCAGATTGTATATTGGTTGCATTGAACAGCATCGGAATCAATTCAGTCTATCAACTGACAGTATAGGGCTTCATGTTTTTTTAAAACGTGCACTAATAATAATAATAATAATTAAAATCACATCCTAATACCCACTTGCTCCTTGTTTCCAGGTAGGGCTCCACCATGTCAACAAAGTCTGTGGGAGCTCTGTGTCCGTAGCCTGGCATGTCCACGATGCTGAACGCCTTCCCCACTTTGAAGAAGTTCATCTTTTTGGTGTGTCCCTGGCACAGAAGTGACATGCATGTTAAATCGCCATTGATAGGCACATTAAAATAAATAAAAAGAAAGCCTGCCATGATCCTAATAAATGAATACACGATAATCATGCAAACAAACCCTTTCTGCAGATGCAAGCATTTGGGTAGTACATTTTTATCAGGAAATAGCAGTGTAGACCCTTTTCAGGGAGGGGTCATCATACGACAAACACAGGTGTTGCCCATAATGCTAATTATAGGTCTGCTACTTTTATGTAACAGAGCATAGGCTTATCTTCCCTTAGTTCAGTCTACCATAACACCCATAGTGTTGCTGCTCTGAATTCACCCATGCATTTGTCTGATTTGGTAATTCTGTCAGGCAGATAGTAATGGGCCCTTACCACGAGCTGGGGTCCTTTTCCATTTGTTAAACATTGACGAGCATTCGCTCATTATTCTAGTTCGACGTGTCCAATACATGGAGCAAGTGTGCGTGTGCGTTCTTGACCAAGTGAGTCATTCTTTGATATTTATATTGATATTTATGTATATCCAAAAAGTACAGTACGGTTCACTTATATGTTTATGTTGTGTCAATAAGTTCCACTTGGTCAAGTGTTGCTCAACTTTACCGTGCAATCACGTCTCAGCCGCGATTGCATTCGGATCACGTCTATTACACATGCTCTCATTCGGTGCATTGAAAATCATTTATTATTTTACTGTTGTAGCCTGTTCATTTATGAACTTATATGTGGTTGCATTTTGGTTACATTGCAGACACCACACACATTTGTGATTACTAAACCGGTTTGCACCTTAACCTTCTTAAAGACCCATGCAAATCAATCTCTGCCTACGGTACTCCTTACAAGAGTCCCATTTTGGATCGAGCAATCCACCTTATCTCAGATATCATCCGCAAACGCCCTTCAATTCTCAACATTGGTCCTTTGAAACCGGAAAGCAACACCCACAGCAACAAAATGGCAGAGAGGGAGGGAGAAGCAGCCCCAGATGGGATCACGATAGGACAAGAAAGGACGGGGCGGCTCCCATCACACCTTCAAGCATATGAAGTGACTCTCCCTAAATCATTGCTAGCATCCACAATTCCCCTCGGCAATCTCGATAGAGCGCAGGGGAACATACAGAGCACTGATACATATCAGCTGCAATCTCACATCTAGAGACCAGCTAGACAACTTCTCCAAATCAGCAGCAAGCAGCACAAAACAGCCAAAATCAGGGAATTATGACGACGAGCATTCAGAGTGCAGCTCAGTAGTTATTGGCAGCTGCTCACCCGCATTGCATCACGCATCATTCCACAAGCTCTCCAATAGCTCCCATCAATATGGTTCCGTCCATCAGCAAATACGGATCCCATTTCAGGCAATGCAGCATCCACTAGCCCAATCAGACCCCATCTCAGCCTGCGCCTGTGACACCTGCTCACTCGGAGTATGAACAGACTCTGCATTGCATCGCTGTATCTCCGCAGACGGCGTATAATCCACCGGGCATTCCTGTACAGCCAGGGCACCAGCAGATGTCCGTGGCAACCCTCACATTCAGTGTACCAATCTCTTGCAGCGATAACTGCTGGGCCCTCGCAGACAAGGTATTATCAGCCCCCTTGCTAGGCCTGCAGCAGCTCCACAGCCGGTCTACGAGACCTGGGCTCCACAGCCGGTCTACCACACCCAAGAAGCAACAGCCGGTGTACCAGTCCGAGACTCCACTGCCGGTGTACCAGCACCCAGCTCCACAGCCCCAGGTTCCACAGCCGGTGATCCAGCACCAGGCGCAACAGGCGCTGTATACCAGTATGGCCCTACTGCACTCCCTCAGCATCTGCAGCAGCCTCCTCCTGCGGTGCCAGCACAGAATACCAACACGCTCCAGTGGTGCTTCCACAGCCAGGGTACACTATTAGCATCCTTTTGTGCCCGCACCGCATTTGTATCAGCTTCCATCCGAGTCAGTGGCTCAGCCAACCTACTACACGCCACCAGCGGAACCTGTCCAGCACAGGCATTACCCCTCCTCCAGTCTCGTCTATACTGCCTGCCTATCAACTGCTACCCACGACGCCATCAGCTTTCCAGCTAATGCCTGGGATGTCCCAGCCACCTGCAGCCGATCATGAACTCCCTTGACGGCAACCAGTGCCTGTGCCAGCTCTCCCTAACCTGGTAAACGGCAGCGAGAGAGTTCACAGATCTGCCAATGGCTCTGGACTATCTCTTAAATTCCCATGCTGAATTGTCCGAGCACTATAAATGTAGGGTACTAATGGAACACTTGAAGATAGACAAGGCTAAGTCATGTCCATCATTACCCCCAGCCTTATACTGCAGCTATGCAGGCCCTGCAGCGGCAATATGGGCAACCACACCAGCTGGTGCAGAGCGAAATTGCGGCTATTCCGAACAGCCCAGATGTCAGTGCTGGCAATTAAGAGGCGTTTCAGACCTTTGCCCTCAGTGTGAACCTCCTAGTAGGTATGCTGATGTCTCTCGAAGGCCCTAACGGCACAGAACTGACATCCACAGGTCATGCCGATCGGCTTCTGAGTAAGCTCCCGAATTACTCCAGGGACAGCTTCATCAAAACACCTGCAGGTGCGCGGTAGCCTTTTAAGCCCACTCCTGACCAAGTGGAGAAATGGCTGACGGACGATAAGCGTCGCAGGAGGAGCGGTCGCACTAACCATAGGCCAGAAGCATGCACCTCGAAGAAGCCCCGTGGGGAATGCAACGAGCTACATCTCGGGGTACTGCATCGAGTCGCCAAACCAGGTGCAAGCCTCTTCCTCGTTCACCCCTCTGAACAGGGCAACACTCAAGCACCCCCACCAGAGGAGACGAGTCTACCTGAAAGTAGTGCCCGCCCTAGTTAGGAACGGAAGACCACCTAATACGTACGCCATCCTTGATGACGGTCCAGAGCGTACAATTATCTTGCCTGTTGCAGCTCAGCATCTAAATCTCAGGGGCAAGGAGGAGTCCTTTGCCTTGAGGACCATCAATCTCTGCCCACGCTATTCCTTACAAGAGTCCCGCTGTGGATCGAGCAATCCACCTAATCTCAGATACATCATCCGCTAACATCCTTCAATTCTCAATTTGTGTAACACTAGTTTATCCTACAATGAAGCTGTGAATAGGCTCTCCTGTGGGAGGACTCACTGGTGTCTTGGATACTCTGACCTCCACCTCGGGGCTCAGGGAGAACAGAGCTCTGATTAGAGACGACTTGCCAACATTGCTTCTACCAATGAAGCACACCTGGCAAGGAAAAACAATACACATGGATTAAACATTATTAAGTCGCTTACATCTACAGCAACGACCTCTAAGCAATGCCCAGGTAGGTGTTAGGACTGCTAGGAAGCATTTGGGAATTGTGAAAAATATATATTTTTTTTCTTTCTTCAAACTCTAAATGATCTGTCCTGACCTCTGGTTGTGTTATGGCAGGCACATGGTCCATCCTCACTGCAGAACTCAGGTAATCGATTTGATTAGACCGGCTTGGGTGGAACAGCTGCTCAGCTTTCACTATGTCCTCCAAGCTGGGCTGAAACAACTGGAAGTTAGTCCTGTCCACCGACCTGTGGATCGGTTAGGGTTCAGAATCACAGTTTACAGTTTATTTTATTTTATTTAACCTTTATTTGACCAGGTAAAAGACCTGACCCAATGGACAGCATAGAACTGAAGATAACTGTACGTTTCATACAAACAAAACCCACAATCTTAACACAATTAAAAGACTGCATTAGATGCCTTGTACTGCTGATTTATCTTAAAGCTAATCGGTCATTGGAAGACCAGATAATGCTGGTGGTAGAGATGAATGGCCAACAGTGGTCACTCATCCAAATCAATATCTGCCTGTGTTATCAACATCCACAGCGCATGACACACCACTATTGATACAAATACTCTGTCTGTTTGTATATACAGGGCCACAATAGACAGGTGCAATCAGCCATCTCCAACAACCCATTTCTCTCACAACGTGCAAATCAGGCGATCACAAGTGGGGTCCTAACCCAAAGTTTGGGAAACAGATTTCCATTAAACAAAAACAATGTCTTAAAAATAAAAAAACTCCAGATGAGCCGACACAAAAACACATAGGCTTATATACTTAAAGATCCCCTGGCCTGAAAATGTCACTTTCTGAGCTTTTCTAACATTAATATGAGTTCCCCTAATCTACCTATGGTCCCCCAGTAGCTAGAAATTTTGTTGGGTGTAAAACGAGCACTAGGCATTCTGCTCCGCCTTTGAAAAAACAAAGCTCAGACGTAGACCTAGAGTATCTATGGTATAAAGGCTGGGATGAATTTTGAATTATAAATATGTACAATGCATAACGTTAGCTCTCTGGCTCATAGCTGAGCAGACTAGAATACCTCCCGTTGCCAAGTCGTAGCTAAGGTCCGTCCTAATTACTTGAGTAGTGAACAACGATACGTTGCATAAGAACCTAAAGGGAGGGTAATGGTTGCTCCAGGAATTAGTCAAACCCTCAGGCGTTACCAGGGAAACAAAGTTATGGCTTGAGAAAAACTTTATATTTGGATTGTAAAACGCATGAAAATATAAATGAATGGTTTTAATTTGTTTTCTTTGGCAAGTGACCATGGTATAAGCGGGATAATGCCCGATGATGTGTCAATTATCAGTAATTAATCGACAATGCGGAGATATGAAATGGACGGTTGCCTCCGCAAAGTCCATTAATTCCTAAAAATGGAAACCTCGTCGGGCATTATCCCTTACATAGATATCTATGTATAATATGATATTATTTAGATATAGAGCTCCATGACTCCCGCCGGAGCACCCGGGGTGTTCTAAAATATTTACAGAACACGGCCAAAGGCTGTGCGCGCCTCGCCATTGCGATACATCCACTGTAAACAGCGCGCATGGTACCGTGGCCGCAGGCTGCTCAGGGCCACACCCCCACTCTCCTCCTTGCCTCGCCCCTCTCCTCCTCATTTGCATTAAAGCTACAGACACCGAAACGGCACGTTTGGGGAAAGCTCCATGTGGGACTGGCTCATAGTGGCTATAATTCTGCACCACGGCTTAATTTTGGGAACGTCTTTAAATACTGTGTTAGGGGCCCACTACTATTTATATTAAAGCATCCATAAAGTAGCATGCCATGGGGCATTTAAATAAAGCCAACCTGTCGAGGTAAGGGTCCAGCACACTGAACGGGTACAGCAGGCCTTGAAACTTGCGCTTTGGCAGCGTTGAGGCAGACTGGACAGAGGCCAGTTTATGGAGGCCATGACGTGGGGCAGCGTGGAACAGCGGTCCAGGCACCAATAAGCCCAGCCTCAGACACCACATCTTCACACCCCTCTGAATCAAGACCTGTCCGATACAAAATGATTGAATAATGAATGCACACATACAGTGTGTGCACATTCATATGATTATTGATTGACTTTCTTTGGACGTTTTTCACAGGACGGAAGATAATGAATCTTAATTTTTCTCAACTAAGTCAGGTTGATCAGAATAACGAGCTACACATTAAGATCATAAACGATCTTTAGTTTATGATAGTTCTCCCTTGGTGATACAAATACTCAGTCTGTTCGTATATACAGGGCCACCATAGACAGATGAAGTCAGCAATCTCCAGCAACCCATTTCTCTTACATTGTGAGAGAAATGCAACAATCTATGACGACATAATAATGTTTTTTTTTGGCAGTGATGAGTTCCTTTTAATAAATGCACGTTATGGAGTGAATTCAAAACAGAAGGATCGTATAGCTTACACTATAGTATCAATGCCATCCGTTCTTGATAACGGATCCCTGATGCTTCTTGAGCTGGGTATACCATGAACCGTTGTAGGCCTATGACATCCTCATACGTCCTCCATGCTGTGTGTTGTGTGCAGCAGCCAAATGAGTCCCTACCGAAACAACCACCCATGGATTGTTCCGCATGTATAATAGTCCGTTTAGGTCATTATGCAGCAAAACAAAACAAAGTTTTCGAAATAAAGATGAAAAATATTTGTTAGCGGTTATTATTGGATATTTTTAAATAATTATTATCTGTTGCATTTATAAACACACATGTACACACACTGTATTCACCAATACAGAGTGATAGATATAGCATAATAATGTAACACAAATAATTGGTCAAATCTTCAAAGAAAATTAAGTAGACAGATCATTACATAAAGAGATTTAATGTTGATGCTGTATTCATATGAAATGGGAGGATAGTTTGGTTGTATATGTTTGGGGTACATAACCTCTCCAAAACTATGAGATTAAGAAATGTACCTTATCGTGCTTGTAAAACTAAAATAACACGGGTCACTGCGTTATTTATGAGCATTAATCCTCAGTTTAGATTAGGCTGCATTCCTCAAATCGATGTGTGGAAGCAGAAATAACACAGGATCACATTCCTGTGATCTTGCTCCGGGGGAAATGGTAGTTTCCACGGGCGAGGTCCATCTAGCTGCCACATCCATCTCAAAGCACCCTCTCGGCCAGGATTACCTAGGATTACCATACTGACGTCGGTGCATATGCAAGCCAAAGACACGTCTTCATAAATTAGGTTATTGGAGGTGGTGGTGATATCAGGGAGAGACTGTGAGGCTGT
>OOFH01092687.1:0-15417 GCA_900323355.1 Merlangius merlangus
ATGCACGGTTGCTGATGGACTTAGCGTGAGCATCTGTGTGTGTCTTCTATCCGTCTTATCTTGTGAGCTCCTGGCCGAGGGTTCTGCATCGACAAAGCCAGAACATAGGGCAGCCTCTAGAAACCAGCCCGGCTCGCAGGAGCCAACGACAATATACAAAAGGGGCTAAACACCCATTTTTGGGGGCCTCACAAGTCACACTCGGCAGGAGACTGGCCGGTGAGTGAACATTGTTTGTGAAATATTGTGTTGGTCTGTGGAGCTCGGCTGACCTAACTAGCTAAGCTAACACGTTTGGGTGATCGGGAGTATAAGCTTTTTCAAGTTTTCCTGTTCGGAGTCATTAGGAAGTGAGAATGGGCAGTTCTCCCTCCAAGGGAAAGCTACTCCCGGGACCAGAGGCTAAACCGGCTACTCAGGCTGTAGAGGATGTGGAACAAGCAGAGAAGAAGACATGCTTAAACACGGACACGCATGATGAAGAGGTTGAACTACCCCACACACAAGATGTGCTACTCTTGACGCCGGAGGATTCCAAAGAAGAAGATCCACCACCCTCAGCCGACCCTGACGTTGCGGCCGTCGGGACCACGGAGAGTGTTGCAGAGATGGACTCGCCGCCATCGGGAGAAATCGTGTGTCAGGAGATTGTAACCGATTCCACGCCGGTGAAGACGGAGAAGAAAAGAAGGCCTAAAGGCGCCGAGAAGGGACCGCGGACCGAGAAGCAGAAGAAGGCGTCCTGTGGTACGAAGGTGGACCTGCCTCCGCACATGGTGCGAGCCCACCAGGCGGCCTACGCCTACCTCAACCCCAACGTCGCCAAGTACAACACTCTGCTGGGCCTGCTGGACCAGGCCGCCCAGACACACCTCTCCCTGCAGCCCATGATGGGCATCCTGGTGCATCGCTTCGAGGAGATCAACCAGACCCTGGAGGAGATGGCCGAGGAGGGTGAGCTGATGATGAGGGAACACGGCGACTATATGGCCTGGCCCGCAACCGGTAAGACCGCCGGCCCATACGTCACTCCCGCCGACGCGACCCACGCCCCTGACCCACCTCCGGACCTCCTGCAGCAGCTGCTCCAGCACTCCACGGAGCAGATGAAGCTGGCGGGAAGCTCCTTCCAGGCCATGGGGAACGCCACCCTGGAGGAGAAGGTGGATTACTTTGCCTCCCTCTCCAGGCTGCTGTCAGACAAGCTGCGCACCAAGCGGGCGGCGGAGGGACGGCTGGTGCAGGTGTTGCTGCACGTGGAGCAGGCGACCATGAAGGGTTTCCACGGTGACGACATCACCACGACCAGCGAGGACAGCGGCATCGGCGGCGAGAACGAGTCCATGGCGGGGTCGGAGAGGCACCGCTGCCGTCACCGCGGCGGCAGCACGGGCTCGGGGAGCTGCGGGTCTGTGGGAAACGTCCGGGCCTTGCTCGACAGTCCGCCCAATCCATTCCAAAACCACGGGGGCCTTGAAGATGAGGAGATGGAAGAAGAAGAGGAGGAGGAGGAGGAGGAGGAGGAGGAGGAGGAAAATGAAGAGGAGGAGTATGACAGGCCAGTGAGGAAGAGGTCCAACTCTTCGCCCCCGGATCCCAGCCGACCGCTTGCCAACGTGGCCTCTGAACACCCCCAGCACAGGCGACCCCTGACCGCGGTGAGCTCCACCCAACCAAAACGCTGTGCATCCGCCGGCGGTTCTGAGCCAATCAAGGAGCTGCAACAGAGCCAAAGAGACTTGGACCTGCGGATGAGGAACAGGAGAAGGGGCAGGGGGGACGGTGGATCCACTGAGCCTTACTGTAACACGTCCAGGGGACAGCGACAGCGCTCTCTAAGTGGCTCCGGGGCCGATCGGGGTGCCTTCCAGCTCCCTGATGGACTACCAGTGGCAGGGTACGCCCCCCGTCCCCCGGGACGCAACTCTGTGAGGCGGCTGATCAACACGTTCAGCCAAGGGGTGGACGGGCGGCCGGGTCAGCAACTGGCCAACATCCCGCCTCACATCAAGAGGCCCAGGAGGAGCGGCGCCCTCCTTCTGCCAGACATAGGAACTGCAGACAAGATCAGCAATGGCAACAACAACAACAACAGCTGGCCAGACAGCAAGGACGACCTGGACGTGGACAGCCTACCGCCCCCCCCACCAGAGGTTCTGATGGATGACTCCTTCCAGAGCACCGGTCAGAACCCCGGAAGACCCGTCACGTTCCCGAGGACCAGGCTGTCCCAGCGGCTGAGGGCTTCCGGGCAGAACGTCAGCGTGCTTCCAAACCGCGCCACCGTGAGTCAGAGTTCAGCTAAATCCACTAAGGCCACCAAACCGGAGCCAGAGCAAGACCCGGACGACGACGTGGATCCAGAGAGAGCGACGTCCTCCACTCTGTACCAGCAGGCCCAGAAGATAATCCACCTGCGCAACGTGGCCGGTTCCCCCACCAGGAGGCGCCAGCACCTACGTCAGCTGGGCGCAGTGCCTCCGCATCGCCACTGCGCAGCAACCCCCGTGCATGAGACCGGGTTCACTCAGTGCACCCCGCCCGTGACGGCACCGCCAGTCTCCAGGGTACGCCTCCCGCCATCATGTCCCTCTGTGCACCGCCGGTACCCCAGCTCCCCACAGACGGCGGGGTTATCCCGACCGAGCTCGCCCAGAACGGCGGCCTCGTCAAGGCCGAGCTCCCCCAGGACGGTGGTGGTGTCGGCCGCGGACAGCAACGACAGCGAGGAGATCGTTCCAATGGTGGCCTTCAGCACCGCCCGCTCCGTATTCTGTCAGAAGGAGAACCAGAGCGGGCATGATTGGACCCCCTCCTCCGGCTCCACTCTGCCCAGACTCTGGGGAGACCCAGCCAGGGGTCGGCAGGCCGCAAGGGGGGAGGCTGGAACGAGCTCCAGACGCACCCAATCAGAACAGAGACCCAGTGTCAATAGCCAATTAGGGATGGACGCTAGAAGGTATGTTGAAGTGAACAAATCGAAACAAAGGGAAATCACTCCCTCATTAGCACTATAAGTTTACCAGATGCCAGCCATACTAAAGTGGTTCATTACGATTGGAGCTAAGAGAATGGTTCATGATAAGATACGATATACAGACTTACAGAACAGTCAAAGATTTAAATCAATATTATATTTTATTATATTCTCATGTATTAATAATGTTATTATTCTAGAACTTCCTAAAATATTCACGTAACAGGTTGATGGTGTAATCTAAATGGTATAACTGCCGAAATAGAAACATGCGTGCCTGGGTTGCCTTTCCTTTAGTATGTTTATATTTCCAGGACCATAGGTCAAGATGGAACAAGAGAGGGCAATCAATGCCTGAACAATACTCTGACAAATCTCTGAGATTATTTTGTAACCAGTTCCTTTTTAAATTTTGATACGAGATCGGCACACTACAGGCCTGGCCACCACCACCTCCAGCCCCATCACCTCCACAACCACAACAAACTCCACCACCTTCACAAAACAACAAATGTCTATTCCTTGCTAACATTCCAGAATATAACAACAAATTCTATCAATTGTCTTCTTTATTCCACGTAGGCTATTTAGTTCCTCATTACACGGTTACACGAGACCTTTATCAGATCAAATGTGTTCACATAGGTCTTCCAACAAACGTCCTAGTAACAGTGAGTAACTAAGTAAACAGAAGATCAACAGCCGTTGGCTATAGTCCTGCCAGTCATTTCTTTGAAGTGCTCATTAAGGCTATTGGAGACAGAATGCGCAGTAGAGTTTTGCTTCATGCCAAGGAGGGATATCAGATTGTAATCCAAGACAGATTAGCCCTGTTCCCCCACTCACCCTGTAATCCTCTTCCACTAAACCCACTTCCTGTTACCTTGTCTCTCCCGTAGGACTAGCAGTCCTCCAGGGAGCGGAGGAGAGTGCCCTT
The DNA here is from genome assembly GCA_900323355.1 of Merlangius merlangus. Taxonomy (NCBI): domain Eukaryota; kingdom Metazoa; phylum Chordata; class Actinopteri; order Gadiformes; family Gadidae; genus Merlangius; species Merlangius merlangus. Next base: position 3,915 of record OOFH01092687.1, read on the forward strand.
TGGATTTTGGTGCCTTTTCCTGAGTATCCTAGAGAGCATACAGCTGTATGCACACCCATACGTGTCTACGTGTGTCTACGAGTCCGTGTGTATGCCTGCGTGCATGTCTGTACGTGTTTGCGAGTGCGTGTGTTTGTGCTTGCATGTGTGTATGTGTGAGGGAGCGTTCAAAGAGATTATAGATTAACAGTTCTTTGAAGTTAAAGTCCTTTCTCTTCAATTTAAGCCTCCTTCTACATGTCAGAGAAACACAGAAGCCAGCGTTTGAATGGGTTAGGGTTAGTGATTATTCACCAACACTGAAGAGACTGGAGAAATTAATCAAATAACCTCCATTTTACTTGTTATTCGACACGATATATACAATTTTGTAACCGTAACTCTGGTTAACTTTGTTTATTTGTGTGGTTTTGGGATCACGTTGAAGCCCATCTCAGTTTTTTATCATCCCCTCCGGTTTGGACATATTAGCTTGAATTGTGTTGGTCTGTTTGTTTGTTGATCGTTTTACTCTCTCACACAATTAAATAAAAACTAAGGAAATAAAATGTGAATCCTACTTAAAATGTCTATGATAACTTCTGAGATTGTTAGTCCATTTTCAGGAAGTTGAAAGGCGAGAGAGATTCGGCCTTACCAAGTATTCTAACTTATATAGCAAAATATCTCATTACAACAACATATCCCAGGGAATTTAATCAAAGTTGATCTAATCTGAACAATTTTGGAAAGTAGACCTACCAAGCATTTCACAAAGCCTATGTAGGCCTTTAGTGCTAAAAATACACAAATTGTAAACCTCTTTAGAGAACTTATCAGGTCAAGTCCCGCCACCTGCATTGATGCTCCCATAATTGCCAGTTATAAAAAACCCTCTTCTCAAGGCAAAACACTTAAAAAAAAAATGCATGGTGATGCGAATAATAAGCTCAAAATGACAACATAGTCCTACATAATGGTTTAACAATGTAAACAATGTCAACATTTTGAGATTCAAATCACAAGAGTGCCCCAACCAAGAATACATTTAAAAAAAAAGTAGTGATTAAAACGTTAGGCAGTTATCCATAAACAGGTAACATAATAATGAGTCGACCACTAGTGGCTAGATTTTGGTTCTTCAGCGCCCTCTGTTGGCCTTTTCAGGGACTTTTGTCTCTGGATAGCCATTTAATAAGTTAAGGGAAACTATAGGGATGAATACATTTACCGAGGTGGTTCCATAGAATTCTCAACAAAAAAAATGAGGTTTTCTATATGCATTGCATCTATGTATGCTGACAAAATATGTAGGCCAAACACATCTAACCTGTGCGCTCGCATGAACTGTAACACATTGTAGCATGTCGTTCGTATTCGTGCCTACATATTTCGTCTTCTTGCCTACATATTTCTCCTCTAGATGGCGACAAAGGAAAAACAAAAGGTTGCAAGTTTCAGGTGGAAGAAGGTGTAGGGGTGAGAGGAGAACTCATCGCGGCCAAGGTTATATCTAACGCACACCTTTTAGGTGGTTGCATTAGAGCTACTTGCTACTTGCTCTAAATCCTCTTGACCACCATCTTGTTGAGTTTCCTTAAATAAAGTTTTGAGATAGCATGGCAGCTTGTTAAAATACCTAGCAAGGTGTAACACATTGTAACGACTATTAGACATGGTATTTAATTAAGGTTAGCAGACTTTTCTAATGAAAACAGGGAAATCTATAGTTTGACGGTATTCATATCCACAGAATGCCTTTGGACCCTATGCCTATCCTGAATTATATCAGCGTATACCCCGACTGCAGAATATCATGGGTTCTCCCTGAATGTGCATTGTATTTTGCAAATATTGTGATTTGTTTGAGATCTTAGACCAGAGCACACGTCATGAACATTCAAGATATTACCCCTGCGGATCTGTTTCTCATCCTACTCACATCTGTAAAATTACAAGACATTCTGGTCAAAGGTGTCCTGTAATTTGTGCACACACTGGATGTACTCAACTACTTTTTGGGTTTAGACAGATTTTTTCCTCATCTTCTGTTTTGTGCTTCACTGAGATCCTGCATAATTCTCTTTAGGTTGGCTTGTGACAAACAACTTTCCGGCAAGACTTAAGGTGGAGGTATTGGTTTTTACACAGTGGCTGGTGCAACGACATGACCATGATCCTACAGCTGTACTCCCCTCTATTCTCCCCTGTAGTTTGTTTTATTCGTACTGGCTGATGATTACATTCCAAGTCAGGTTAAAGTCAAGTCTTTGTCTCCCAGGTCGAGGCTCAAGTCTTTTAATCAAATTCCAAGTCAAGTCTCAAGAGTAATAGTGGACACGATAAATAAAAGTGGAAGCTGATACATTTGCAGAACAAATTAAGCCCATTTGGTTGAATAACTAGATGATGCATTGGGAAGGATGGGATCTAGACCAGGTTCTATGCAGACCTGGTTCCACATTTCTCAAATCAACCTCTTTCACATCATGGTCCAGCTCATCCCTGCTTACAGGCAAAATAAATCTCTGTAAACCTGTGGTGAGGGAAAAAAAAGCAGTGGAACAGTGAGGATGTGGTCCATCATGTGCACATTTCTGCTCAACCTGAACAGCTGTTCAATTAGGTTTTTTTATGGTTTCTTTAACTACAGTACATGCAGGCAACTTCAATTATTCTTTGTGTTTATGTTGATGTTTCTTTACAATGTTTATTACTATAGTTCAGCACCAAATACGATTACAAGTTCTTTGTACGTGTTAGACTTAGTTAACTTTCACAATAAAGTACATTGTGCTATTGAATGATTCTGAATGATGCATGAGGCCCTCTGTTCAGGACTGCATCATCCTCTACACTGGAGATGAATCAGCGACCAGATGAAAAGGAAACGCTGGGACACGCCTGTCATTTTGAACCCAGTCCAATGCATCAAACTCTCCTCTCTCCAGCACTCCCTTGCGGTTCCACTGTTCCCTTACTGCAACAAATTAACACAACCTCTTGTTGAGTGATTCTTGGTTGGACACAAACAATAAAACAAACAGACCATGATCAAGGGAAATGTTAAGAAACAAGTGATTTCTCTGTAGGGATCCTTTCCATGATGATACAATATAATCAGAGCCTGTCACTGGCAAAAAACAAAGATAAAAGGTACAACGATGGCGATAAAAGAATGTGCTGCCCGTTATTATGAATAATTGTTACCTTGAATTCACCCACGCACCACAGCATAATGGACAGGAATGAATTTATGTTATTCCATTCATTTAAGTGTGTTCTCAAAGCAAACCTTTTGGGCTCCATAACATTTATCACTGCAAGTTGCAAACCTACATTCCAAACGTGCATAGAAAAACACACACACCCACATGCATGCATGTCTTTATGTAGCCTACCTCTCACCTGCTGATATAGGCAACATGAATCGGTATGATTATTCTAGGTTGGACCAGTTTGTTTGTTTCACCATTGAGACTCACTTAAAGGGCCCATATTCTTTTCCTCATATGGAATGTTGCCTAGTCATCAAGCGCCTCTCTCTACCCTCTAGTGACATCACAAGTGGGATCTTTCACACAGATATATTATTGATAGATCGGCCTATCAGTTTGTATAGTCCAGGCTGCTCTTGTTGTTCTTGCTTTCTTCCCCTTAATCTCCGCAAGATAATAACCTAACAACCTAAGGTCTTTAGAAAACGTGAACTACACCCTTTAAGGCCCTGGAACACCGGCTGGTCGATGTCGGGCCGTCCGTGATGTCTGTGGCCCTAGTTTTTTGCGATATAGCGGGACATATCGTTTTATCTCGCCCTCTGCTCCCCAGAGGGGAAGATAAAACTCCCTTAATTAGCGTGGCATAAATATTGACAATGAAAATATCTAACAAGTCACAGTCACAGTCACCACAACAAGCTAAAACAGATGGCATTATGAATAAAAAGGAGCAGGGTGCACAGATACATGTAGGCATCATGTGGTGCCACAAAAGAGTAAAGAGGTAGGTTTTCAGCTTTGATTTGAATACCGCGGCAGAGTCAGCTTCCCTGATCACAGGTGACAATCTATTCCAGAAATGGTGCTCGATATAAGAAGGCTCTGTTTCCTGCTGATTTCTTCTTAGCCTCTGGTACTCATAGAAGGCCAACTCCCCAACTCCAGAGGGGCATAGAAGGACTAGAAGGAATAATAAGGTTTTATAGGTAAGCAGAAGCACCCTTTAAATTTGATCTGGCAGTTATTGGGATTAAGTGTAGATAAGCGAGAATAGGAAGAGATGAGATTTTTTTTTCATTCAAGTTAGAAGTCTAGCCGCCGCATTTAGCACAAACTGGAGGCTTTTCGTGGTAGTTTGGTAAACCAGGGATAGGTGAATTGCATTAATCCAGTCTAGACAATAAATAAAAGCATGGATAATTTAAAATATATTGTTGTTATAATTAGAAGGACAAGATATCCTATTATTGTTGTAATTGGATTTAGTTTGATTGACCTGGATCGTGCATCTGAAACCACCAGCTTTTGAAACAGTGTCTCTACATCTGCCTAACATTGGTCTGATTTTAGCAATGTTTCTCAGATGAAAGAATGGCGTTCTTCTTTTTACTTGTTCAAAAGACGAAGGACACCATCATTCCTCACATAAGGTTACACAAGATACCTTGATTTTTCACATGGGAACTTTGCGGGAAAGCAAAACAGTGAGACATTTTCGAATTGTGTTCTGCGTTGCTTTGGGCTGATGACTATCAGCTCCCTGTGTTAACCTGCTATCCAAGTACTTCCTGGATATCCATCTTGCAGTCAGGTAAGATTCAACCTTCTTGATCTGGGTGGAGTTCTTTGATTCACTAGGGATGTAAATTTGAGTGTCTGATAGTTACTTCCTACTTCAGGGTCCAGGCAAGGCTTCTTGAGTAGCAGTTTTATCACAGCAGTCTTAAAACTAGAGGGATCTGTTTTAGTAGACAAGGAAAGCGTCATGACGGTGAGCATAGCAGGTCCTACAGGTTGATAGAGTTATTTGAGAACCTTTGCAGGGAGCGGATCCAGCATAATGTTGTGTGTTTAGATGCCTGTGTTTGTTTTGCAATTCATCCACAGAGATTGTGCTGAGCTGCAGGAAGGTTGCTTCGAGGGGGATACGTGGTGATGCTTTTGTAGGACGTTCAAAAGAGAGAATGTATTTAAAGCATCAATTTATTTTCTAAGGATGTTAACATTGATGACACTGTAGAAGCAGGTGCATCTGGATGTCGCAAATCCAGTTTTGTAGAGGAGGAGGCTGTTTTGCGATGCAAGATGCAAGACTTCAGGTTAAGTTGGGTGCTGGTCTTTTTGTCATTCGCACTTCAACGCCAAGCAGAGCCTCAGAGCTGATGGATGTAGATAAGGCTTTATCTTCCAATTCTATCAATTGAATGGGGTATCTGCCAAGGCTGTGGATGCAGAGTTGTTATGACGACAGCTGTAGCCTGGTGGTCGTCGCAGGGGTGGGATACACCGCCCTGAAAGTGAGCAGAAAGTGTTCTGATAAAGCTGAGGTGTGCGGCTGCTTACCCGTTCCCTATTCCCTGTCCGTCCATCTGCCCTCCCGTTGCCGACCTCTGCCTGCCGACTACCCTCTGCCTGACGATCCTGTCTCTAAATAATGCCTTGTACTCATCCTGCGCCAGTCGTCTGTCTGTGCACTTTGGTTCTGCTAAACGCCCCCATTACATTGTCCTTCCCAACGAACGCAGTCAGCTGCATTCTGATGGCTGACAAAGGGGCTTCTTTCACTCAACCCTTCATTCCAACACACATTTATAGGCCCTTTTGTAGGCTTTATTTCCTCAGAAAATGTTTTGTTTAGATGTTGATATTGAATTAATAAAATACAATTTGAATTTCTAGAATATCTTGTCCTTGAGAGACTTTCCAGACAGTATGAACGGAGAAGGTGGGGTTGGTCTAGACTAGAGGTTGAGGAGGCTGCAGGTTAATCCCCGGCCTCCAATAGAGAAGGCCGGTGGACCAGAGGAAACCTTTAGCAAGGACGTGGCACAGCGACACTTGAATCTAATTAACTAAATCATACTGGAACCGGAGAACGCAGAGGATTAATACATCTAATAAGGCCAATTACTCAAAGGAATAAGATAGATAGCGCTTTATTAATCCTCCGGAGAGGAAATTCTTTAATGAGTGAGGGGCTCATAAAAAGAGGACAAACGTTCTTGTCCTCATCGTTACAGCCTTCAAGGTAGAACTTCAAACTTGCTGGTGGTTAAGAGACAAACATTATGCGACATAATGTTTTATTCATCCAAAATACACATTTTTTCATTTTTAATTAGCCAACTAGCTAAGCATTGTTTGTTGGTTGAACATCAATTAACAAACTCTTTACAATTATATTTAAATCGTAAAAATATATAGTAAAAGCTATTATTGATTCTTATGTGTAGATATATTTAAAGCTGTTAAAGAGTATGAATTAAACTGTAGAACTCTAAAATACTTTTTTGATACTGATCGTATTGAGCCAGAGCTGCTGTAATTGATCACATGCCACAAGTCAATAGATAAATAATTGATTTGCCCTTTGGTGGCCATATGGACCCATTCTTAAAGTTATGCTTCTAGTTTCAAAGTGTCTTAATATACAGAGAGTGTAGCCTACATTCTTAGCCTGGTACACTCATATATAGCATGAAATGTACAGTATAATATGCACTACAGTAGCCTACTGCCATGATATTCTGGTATAGTAGTGTAACCGTTATTTTTGGTCTGGTAGCGTCCAATGTGAATTGTAAGGTTACAGTATATTAGTAGTAGCATGATGAGCACCCTGTTGCTGCTGAGAGGTCCTAATATTTGAATACACTTGGTTTAACCCATGTTGACTCCCCTCTGGCGTTAGCGCCTATCCTTTCTTCTGAATGAGAACAGAAGATGACGAGAGGAAAGACCTCTGGGACGTTTGCAGAAGACATTAAGGAGGGTAGCCTACACTCGGTTCTACCATACATCCCTATCTTTAGCAGGGAGCCAAGCAGTAAAACTAATGATTTTCGAAGTCTGAGTTGCCCATTTTACAGGGGTTACTAATGGCCATTTCTCCTTGACCCTTATATCTCTCGTACGGCGACCATCTGCCTGAGCTTACCGGGCGGTTGTTTACGCACTTGGAAAGCAAGGAGACAACGTTGATGACAACACAAAAATGTGTCCACACAAATTGTTTTCGCCCTTGTGCATGTGGAGACCTAGGATACTCCTCCGTAAAGTCTGTAGACACAGAGAGCCCTCTCTGTCGTCAGAGACCGTCTCAGTAGCTCTACCTGCGCATCCAAAAGCAACAAAGACGGACGAAGACGGCAAGGGTTGTGATTGGTCCTCAACAAAAGGTTTAGGTTTTTTCCGGTTTGACTTTGCACCTTAAACATTGTTTACTCTGCACGTTAGGTGCCAATAAAAATAAAAAAAGATTTGAAAAGCTATGAAAGTTTATTAAACAACATTTACATGGACATATAGGCTAATACCGATCGGGCGGCGAATTGCATTGCGTATCCGACATCCCGATGGAGAACTGCGAATGCTCAAGGGGTCTCCGTGATTACGGAGTCGGAGAAGTATAGGCCTACTTTGGGCTTTAAATGAATGACACACCTCGGGAAGAAGAAGAGACTTAGGCCTACTGAGTGCTGTCAACGAAGCACATAGTCATTAACAATTGCCCATTGAAAAAAAAAAACCTACTTCAGTTGAAGAATCTGTAAGCCTACTTAACATTTACCTGTTTAGGTGGTACATGTTATGGTAGGCCTATTAGTTAGAAGACATCTGAGTGGACGCTCCCACTTATGAAAATGGGAGCCACAAAAGTGTGTGACTAGAGGGTTGAGTTGCCAATCCGATGTTCACCATCTTATCTGACAGAAGATGGCTAGAGAAAGCTGTGAGCCAAAAACTAGCTAGAGAAAGATGTCAGCCATCAGAAGCCAGCTAGAGTCAGCGGATGGCCATGGGAAGCTCAGAGAGTGTAACTTTATCTTCTGATTGCTAGCAATCAGAAGATAAAGTTAAACTGTACCGCTGCTCACCTCCCTATCGGGAAGAGTTACAGATGGCGACATTAACTAGGCTAGCTCCTTCTGTCCACGGCCAGACTCTCCAGAAGCCTGCGTAGCCGAGAGACCAAGAACCTTGAAGTGGAGTCAGACAGAATATTCCGACAATTTCAAGCACATTTAGGTTTTTGTAGTCGGCCTACATGTATCAAGCAGTACATCCTTAAAGGGCTCCTATTTTTTGCTATTTTGCCTATAAGAGGTTTGATGTTGATTATCCGTTACAAAATCGACCCTCTAGATACATCACCAGGGAAAGTGTTGACCCAGATCGGTGATGGATGGAACCAGACTGGTAGGTGGATGCTGAAGGGAGATCATGAACAGCTAGGGAACTTTGTGGACATCTGAAAAACTAGGAGTCCAACATAAACTAAATCACCCTAGGTTTTGCTGATTCTTAACATTCCAAACCGATGGACGATAAGGGAAATAAACAGAGTTATTAAACACCATATGAGCTTATGGGTTTATAAAAAATATGAGGCAATAAAAGGGGCGAACTGTGCAACTGAACAAATGTTTAAAAATAGCTTTTGACCACTGTTTGGGTAGTCTTCTTTACCTATATATCTTAAACAGAAAACAGAGACAGTTTGTATGGAAACAGCTGAACAATTCTCTCAACGCCGCGTTATTAGGAGCGCATGTTCTGTCACGGGTGCGTGCACAGGTGAATGCGCTTCCGCGTGAGTGCACGGCAGCGCGGATAGCGTTTCCGACACGACAAGAGACGCAGCGGTGGGCAGCGGTAATATAATGATGATAAAATAATGTGAAGAAGACACATGAGGATGGACCATCAAGGCGGAAGGATTTGCAGAAACCCCGTCAAAGTATTCGCCTGCGCGCCTCTCGTCTCTAAGAGCGCTGAAGACTTAGCACCGAGGGACGAACAGCGTGGACACCAGGTAGGATTAACACATGGTAAGACCCGTCGAGTAGGCTGCAGGGAACTCAGAGGGGTAAAACAAACCCAGAGACATGACTAGAAGAGCAGGGCTTCGTTTACGAGCATTACACTTTTTCAGTGTTGATTGAATACCTGTTGTTGAGTCAATTCAACACTTTACAATGTCTTTATTTTTTGTTTATTTTCGTTTAACTTGATCAAATAAATCAATATTTTAAATGTGCTAAATGTTTACATTGACTCGGCCGGTATCGATGTTAAACCACACATTGGCGGAAGTAATCCTTAGACAGATTGATACAATTAACTATTGATTTTGTGGGAGTGTGTGTGTGTGTGTGTGTGTGTATACACCTCTCTGCGGATCTCATGATAAAAGTCTTCCTTTCTGCTTCTAGTAACACCACCTGCTGACATCTTTACTGTGTATATTTTCTGAATGGATGAATCTTGTTGAATGCATCAGGCATATGTAAACTATGGCATGCATGCATACATATATTACATACATTCGTATACATGTATATATATATATATATATATATATACATGTATACCTGTATATATATATATAGATACTTGTGTTTCTATAACGAGACATGTCCTGTAATTGTCATGCTTCTTGCAGCCAAAGTTGATTTGATTCATATGTTTTATTGTCTCAAAATCCTCCAACCACCCTAGTGCAATTTGAGCATTTGAAATGGTTTTATTGCACGCCACAATGCTAAGTGTGAGTGTGTGAGATGCCTTGCATAAATGTTCCATAAATGTTGAATACCAATCGTATAACACGCTGAACTAATGGATGTGAGACAGGTTTAAACATTGAAACGGCATAAACAGGGAGACAGGTATAGACTGTGAGACATGTATATAATGTGAGAGAGGTATAAACAGTGAGACAGGTATATAACGTGACACAGGTCAAGACAGTGAGACAAATATCGACATTTAGAATAGTTTGACAATGGCTTAAAAAAAACATGTTTTTTTTCTGTTTTGTGCGTCCATTGTATGTCTTCCCGTTCAGCACCTATCATCCTCCTTACCATCTCTCGAAGGAGGGAGCGCTCTTCTGTGTACCTTCTCAAGGTTTCTCCCCTCAGGCACTGGAGAGTGAGACTTTTGTTTTCCTTAAGAGGCCTAAGGATTAGATGGTGACTAATTGTAGGACTGTGATCAACCGGCTGGACTAATAAAGTTGATTTGAGTTGAATTATGGACCCTAACCCTAACCCAACAACAAGGCTGAGCTGAAGTGATGAGCTGTGATGAGGAGCCAGGAGGTAAATGCTGCTCCATGACAGCAGGGACATCTGGTTACTGCATTGACCAGCCACCCTCGGGCCACTAGTTCCTCTCTCTAGATGTGGACAGAGGCCAGAGGGTATTTGATCAAACTTACACTCTCGTCTGTCGTCCTTGAAGGTGTAGTTGGGGAACAGATTCTCTGGGCTATATTAGTTTCAGGCAATTAGAAGAAGGGGATTTGGATTACGGTAATCAATATAGCTGATCAGAATATGATAAAGTTATACAGCTGATTAGAATAAGATATGGATACAGTTAGTAATAAAGTTGATCAGAAGGACACAGTTATCAACTGCATTGATCCGAGGGGGATACGGTTGTCAATATAGTTGACCAGTAGCGGATACGGTTATAGATATAGTCTCCGCAGAAAATGAAATAAAGAAGGTTATCAAAAGGGTTCATCAGAGGTGGAAATTGATAACGTTATCAATATAGTTGATCAGAAGGGCATAAGGTTATCCATATAGTATATCAGAAGGGTATATTGATAAGTTTATCAATACAGGGGTTCAGAAACGGATATATGTTTGCAACAAAGAAACCTTAAAGAAAAAGCGTGTTGTGTTTTTAGAAGAACCATGTCTGCCCAAACCACACATGGGCTGGGGAGCTGTGGCAGTGAGCCAAGCAGCGGCTGAGGCTTTACTGGTGTCATTAAAGCCCGGTGTAATCCAACATGAGGAATGGTAGGAAGGAAGTCCGTTCAGGTGGCCTATTGATTTTTGTCTTTGCTGTTATTTTCCAGCAGCAGATGATGCTGTGTTTAATGTTGTGGTAAAGTGAACATTCATTCACTACAGCTGTGAACATTTAACAGGAGGTAAGATGATTATACATTTGCTTTATGTTTCTTTGTCTTTGCGTGTCTCTTTATGATTTGCTGTTTTGCTGTTTTTTTTTGCTGTTTTCTCTCTCTCTCTCTCTCTCTCTCTCTCTCTCTCTCTCTCTCTCTCTCTCTCTCTCTCTCTCTCTCTCTCTCCCCTTCTGTCTTCATCTCTGTTATAAATTAACAAACTAATATTTTCATGTTGATTACTAGTAAGCTAATTAGCAGATTTAACACCATTAAGTTGCCCGTTAGCGGTATTTATTTAAAATGTAATTAAACGACCATCAGTCAAATGCACAACAGTGTGTATCAGGTGGTGGGGTTGACTGCTGCCCCTTTT